>SEYY01011515.1:12500-48960 GCA_009176605.1 Armadillidium nasatum | reverse complement strand
AAGTCTGTAGGTAGCTCAATGTGGAATATTTGAAGTTTGGATTTGTCCCATTACCAAGTAATTCTCAGCAGCCATTATTTCTTCTTTGTGTATTTACAAACGAAGCTATGAAACCAACCAGGTTTTCAGACCACCTTAGAAAAATGCACCCTGATAAGACAAAAGAAGGCTTGCCTTATTTTAATTAAAGAACTTCGAGATAAATATCATAATAGAAAGTCCATTCAAACAATGCTTACAAGTGTTACATCGAAAATTGATGATGGTTTAATCTGCTCTTATAATACCTCATGATTGCCAAATCAGGGAAGGCTCATACCATTGTTGAAGAGTTACTTTTGCCAGCTATAAAGGAGGTACTTCGCACTGTGGTACATCATCCTTCACCAAGCCAAATTATTAAAGCTATTCCGTTTAGTAATAATTCTGCTCAGAGGAGGATTGATGAGATGGCCAATAACATTGAAGAAACCTTATGTAACATACTAAAAACTCAACAATTTGGTTTACAGTTAGACGAGTCCACTCTGCCTGGCTATGAATCATTACTTTTAGGTTATGTCCGTTTTATTAAGGATTCGAAAGTTGTTCAAGAGTTACTTTTTGCAGAGGAGCTTGAAACAGACACATAAGCCGAATCAGTGATTTCTACTGTAGAGCAATATTTCAAAAAGAAATAAATTCCAATGAAAAATATTATTGTTTGTGCGAATGACGGTGCACCAGCACTAACAGGTTTTTTTAAGAGGGTTTCTCGCATTTTTGAAGAAAGACGTACCCAATGTTTTTACAGTGAACTGTGTTATTCATAAAAAACATTTAGTTGCAAAGAACTTAAGTGAACGACTTAAATAAAATAAAATCTCATGCTCTTAATTTCTGATTATTTCGACAGCTTTGCATCTCTAATTATGAAGAATTTTTTGAACATCTGTTGCTACATACTGAAGTTCGATGGCTATCAAAAGGCGATTGCTTAAAACGATTTTATTCTCTCTTTAATTCTGTCACCGATTTTTTTCGAGGATCGAAAAGTAGCCATTTGAGTGAAGAACCCGAGGTCTGCAAATGTAGTATTGCGTATATGACTGATTTATATAGTAAGCTCAATGACATGAATTTGCAGTTGCAAGGCAGTGATATAAATTTTATTAAAGCAAAATCAGTAATTTGCTCATTTTTTGTGAAGCTTTCAGTATTCAAACAAAATATTGGTTGTAGGGAGCTGTCTCAATTTTTTAATATGGAACAGGTGGAAAACGATGGTAATTCCATACTAGATGACAACCTCCTGATTTTTTGTGACCATTTGAGCTTATTACACGAGGATATGAAACGCAGATTTCAAGATCTAAGTCTCCAAGTACCGGATTGGTTAATCAATCAGTTTTCCGAATTATGCTTAAATGAAATAGAGTCCGCTATGCAGACGGAGTTGATTGATTTACAAAGTGACTTCGAATTAAAGCCCCTCTTTAAACAATCATACACTCCTTGAATATGGCTTTGCTCGTGAGTGATGGTGATGTGTAAAAAAAAAATAATTATATATATATATATATAATATATATATATATATATATATATATATATATATATTTATATATATATATATATATATATATATATATATATATATATATATATATATATATATATATATATATATATATATATATATATATATATATATATATATATATGCGCGTTTGTGAGTGTAATAGGAAGTACATTATAAGGTTATAAATATTTTTTATAAAATGAAAGAAAAGTAAAAAAAAATCCATACGCAATTTTTTCAAGGAAAGTTCCGTCATAAAAAATAAATCTCGATGAGCAGAAGAAAGATAAAAGAAATCTTTTTTTTTTTTTTAAGATATGATTAATAATTATGTTCTTGAAAAAAAATCCTGACTTTAATAAAAAATAAAAAGGAGATATTTTTTTGGGTTTATATTTTGGATGTTTTTTTTTTTTTTTTTATTATTTTTTTTTTTTTTTGAGGAACCATTTTAATTACGAAACTGCTTTGTTGATGGATGTAATAGCAATTTTTACTTTTTTTTTTTTTTACTTTCGTTTTTATTCTTCATTTAAAAGAAAAAAAAATTGTTGGTAACCGATTTGATTAAATATAAGGAAAATTGAAAATTTGTTTCCAGTAGTTTGATGTATATATATATATTATATATATATATATATATATATATATATATATATATATAATATATATATATATATATATATATATATATAATATATATATATATATATAATATATATATATATATATATATATTATAATGTTTATGCCTATAGCAACAATTTAAATTTTCTTTGAATATTTGAAAATACTGAAAACAAAGATTCTCTGATATTTATAATATTTTATTATTATTTTAAATTTAAAAAAAAAATAAAGAATCCTTGATGATATATTCCTTTTTCCTAATATTTTGAAAAGCCACATTTGGCAGCAATTAAATTTTAATATATAAACTGTACTTTCTCCTGCGTTCCTTGGTTATGGTTCCAAACCTGAATTATATCATCAATGAGCCTTTCCTTATCAACTCTAACTCGTTTTCTATCGAATTCATCTATGTAGAATTTCAAGATCAAGTCGATAGAGGGACATTATTTTCTCTCGATCAATTGACATCTGTGTGCCTGATACCCAACTTGAAAAAAAATTAATTAGTATTCATAAAATGATGTAACAGTTTTGTAATTCCCCCTATTTCACTGGCTCTGAAAATTTTATTTAGATCAAATGAAAACTGAAAAGTAATTAAAAGAAATTTTTAATTTTGGCATTAAATTTTTAAAATTCGAAATTTAGTTTCAATTTTGTAAAAAAATCTACTCCACAAAACTTTAAACTTACAAAAAGCGTAAAACTAAGATTAATTCATTGTATATAAATTTCAAATGAATATATTGAGTATTAGATACACACTCATTTCTGAAACTACAATAATATTTTTAAAAATATATTTTTCCAAATTTTTAACTTCCTACAAAATTCTTAAGTATCAAAAATCATACTGAATAATGAAACTTTCTAAATATAGCTTAGATTTAAGTCCTCTGGTTATATTTCAAATATCTTTTTTCAAATTTGGCACAATCTAAATCAATGAAGTCATATGAAACAAAGTTTGAAAATAAGAATATTTTTCCTATTGATTCGATTTTTCTTTACTTGAAATTTGGAAATAGTTGTGGCAGACCTTTCTTTTAGTGTTTAGTTCATAAAAATCAGATGAAAAATGAAAAAATATTTTAAAAATTTGAACCCTTCTTAATATAATAAAGATGGTCAATACTTTTATGACTTATGAGAGACCAAATCAACCCTTCTTGGGGAGCTTCAAAAAGTGTATAAAACAATCTGGCTAATATTTCTTTATCAGATCTCTATAGCAAAATCTTAGATTTTGGGAGCAAAATTACAAATGAGCCTTTGTTGCTAAAACACACCTGTAGAAAGTGAAAAAAGGTCTTGAGTGATAATGTTTAAAATTTAATTTTAATTCATAGCATAAACTGTATGAGGAAAATACCTATTTACCGATTTTCAGAAGTCCAAAGTACGATTATTATGATTTTCAAAACTACTTGAAAAGTTTAACATAAATAGAAGTAGCGAATTGTCTTCTGGGATAGTTTGACTATCAGACTTTAAACCTACTTCAACCACATTCATTTCAGAGAATGTGAGTCTTACGATTCTCTCCTAGGAATAAATAATAACGCTTTCAAATTTAATCTTTCCTTCATGATATCAAATCTGTTCTCAATATAAGCCCTATTCAAATTTCGTTGCATTTTTTTAAATTACATTTTTGATCTGATTAAATATCTGTACCATCAAAAGTCTGGATCTCTGAAATCATTTGTAAAGTCAAATCTTTGACATTGCCAATATTTATTTGAAAAAAATATTGAAGCTTCCCTTCTCCGCTCCATAAAAAAATATGTAAATAAATAAATAACACTTAAATCATTCAAGTATTTGCCCTCATAAATTTCTTCTGTGAAAGTAAATTAAAAAATTGCTACATAAGTGCAATATATATATATATATATATATATATATATATATATATATATATATATATATATATATATATATATATATATATATATATATATATATATATATATATATACTTCTGAACCAACTCTTAGAATGAGTTTATTACGAGTAATAGGATAGTCACATATCAAAGAAAATATATCCAAATTACAGGCAATTAATTTAAGTAACATTTATGTCGATTATACAAAATAAAAATGCAAAGAAATATACATATTTGACCATTGCATTGAACTTTTTACTTGGGTGGGTCATCTTAAACCTTTTATTCTACGGTCCCTACTTGAAATGGACCATTCTCGTGTTCCGTTGAGAGGTTATATATATATATATATATATATTAGGGATGGAGTGAAGTATCGGTATCGGTATCGGCAAGTATCGGCATATTTTCCGATACTGGTATCGGTATCGGTATCGATCTTTTCAGTATCGGTATCGGCAAAATTTTTGGATAAGAGTAAAGTATCGGTATCGGTAGTAGTATCGGCAACTATCAGCATATTTTTAGGTATGGGTATCTGGTAATTTTTAGGTATCGGTATCGTGTATCGGTATCTGGTAATTTTTGGTATCGGTATCGGTACGGTATCGGTAAAAATTTTGGTATCGCTCCATCCCTATATATATATATATATATATATATATATATAAATATATATATATATATATATATATATATATATATATATATATATATATATATATATTATATATATATATATATATATATATATATATATATATATATATATATATATATATATATATATATATATATATATATATATATATATATATATATATATATATATCCTACATAAATTTTTAAAAGGAGTTAACAGTTGTGTATTTGTTCTTCAATTTTCAAATTAATTTCAGGAAATGAAAATAAAAGATTTTTATCATTGAGAAAATTTTGGTCACCTGCGTCCACTAATTTCTTTTTAAATATATGTTAAATTTTCCAGTGAAAGACATGGTCTAAAAACCACTGATCAAATTATTTTAATTTTTATTATAAAGTATTTTTATTTTATTTCCTTTTTTTTTTTTTAATGTTAAATTTGTCAGAAGAAATTTTATTTGATTTAATTTACTAAATTTGTAACTTTTATTTCATTTTATTTTATATTTTTATTATTTTTCTTTAAAACAATTTATTTTACATTCTAACATGGGAAAAAAAAATTTCCGGTAACGAAAGCAGTATTTAAATTTTGGAAAATTTCTCTTTGTTTGGACAAGTTATCCTCCCACTTTCTCTTTCTTTTAAAATTTACTCTATTTTTTTTTATTTTTACTTTTTTTCCTTTTTTTTTTTTTTTCTTTTTTTTTTTTTTTGCTTTTCTTCTTTTTTTTTCTAATGGCAGGAAAAACTTTTTAATATCAGGCAGTTTTCTAGCACTGACTTTTACAACATTTAATCTTCAAGTAAATTATATGGCCCTTTTCACAGTGCTGAACGATATATTAATTCATATGCATACGCGTATATATATATATATATATATATATATATATATATATATATATATATATATATATATATATATATATATATATATATATATATATATATATATATATATATATATATATTATATATCCAAGAGAAGAATGAAGATAATAGAAAATTTTAAATCTTTTGATAAATATTTATGCTCTTCAAAATCTATTGATTTATGAAAAAAAAAAAAAATTTTTTACCTAATAATTTGGAATATTTATTTATTTATTTATTATTTTTTTACATATATTTTTAATTACAAAAATAATTCGCTGAAGGCTTTTAACAAATTTTTTTATTTAATTAGGGATACTTTGATCAGAACTTGATATACATTAATTACATTACAGAAAAATATAAAATATAAAAACATAAAATATAATATATATATATATATATATATATATATATATATATATATATATATATATATATATATATATATATATATATATATATATATATATATATATATATATATATATATATATATATATATATATATATATATACAAGGAGAGAGAGAGAGAGGTATATTTTTTTAAGTGATATATAATTAACTCCTTTCAACGAAAATTTTATATTTTTCTTTAATATAATGTAAATCAAATTATATATATATATAATATATATATATATATATATATATATATATATATATATATATATATATATATATATATATATATATATATATATATATATATATATATATAATATATATATATATATAAACTAAAGAGCTAAATTAACGCCCCATTTACAATTCATCAGTTGGGAGGTCTCGAAGCCATTGAATGGTAATGGGAGTGCCTATGTGTGTGGAGTTAAATATCGATGTTGAAGGTGAGATATCGACGAAATACGATAAAAGGGCAAACCAGTAAAATTCGGTGAGTGATGTGGTAGAAGAGGTAACGTCATGGGTATGCCGGGTATCGAGAGTATTCAACCTTTAACGTTTGTGCAAGTATTATGGAGATCTTACGACGGAGTTTGACATGCGACGACTGCGTGACAATCACAACACTGGCAGCTGAAGAGTACAGCTAACGCCAACTAAGCGAATGGTTCGGGACCTCCTATACAACCATCGGAAGGTACGAGTTGACACATGCTCACACCATGCGGCCTGGCCAAGGTAGGTAACGGTCAACAACCTCAGTGGAGGACAGATATATACGGTTAATGGCACCTCGCGGTCGATTTGCAACACGTGACCATCGTGCCGAGCTACAGGCTGTCATCATACTCTTGTTAACACAAATACCATTCGACGTTGCCTCGCGGAACATAGATACCACCTACGGGGGCAAGCAAGAGAGCTCACGTTCACCAGGGAGCATCGAAGAGCAAAAATGGCTTTCACACAACAACACCTGCATTGTTGAACCCAGGATTGGGCGAGTATCCAGTGTACCGACGAGTGCCGATTCAATCTGCACAGCTACGACGGACGTTACAGGGTTTACCGGAGTCGTCATGAGCGCTATGCAGCATGCACATTGAAAGGGATACTCCCCTTCGGTGCTCGTTCCGTTATGTTTTGGGGTGGTGTATCTTTCCATGCCCGCACGGAGTTACACGTCTTCGATGCCGGGTACCTAAACGAGCAACGATACATAACGGACATACTCGAACCGTATGTCGTACCACTTGGCCACTACATCGTTGAAGCCTTTCGTTCTCATGCAGGAAAACGCCAGACCGCACGTAACCAGATGTGTTGATGATTACCTCAACACGGTAGGGATTCGAACATTGGACTGTCCCGCGTACAGTACCGACCTAAACCCCATCGAACATCTGTGGGACACATTGAAAAGGCGGCTGCGACGACTACAACACCAGCCACACAGCCTTAAGGACCTGCGACAAACGGTTGTACGTCTATAGGAGGAGCTGTCACAGGAGATAATCCATGACCATCTCCAGCATGCATCAACGGTGTTTAGCTGTCATACGTGCAAGGGGAGGCTACACAAGGTACTGAATGGCCAGGGACAGGTGGCATGCACATACATCGTGCAGACTTGCACCGCACTCTACTTATATGCCAAGGTGTCCCAGGGGTTCCCACAGTGGAGCACTAGATAATACTCATTATGTATAACCATGTGCTGTATAAGTAGTATACCTGGCGCTTTCTCAGGGTGCCAGATTTTTTCGAGGTAGCTAAATCTGGTAACGTAAGCCTAACGGGATTTTGATTTGCAATGCAAATCACTCCGCTCAAATTGACCTCACGCTTTTTCCTGACACCATTTCGAGGGGTTTCAACCCATTGAAATTGGTCTCATGTCTTGGCAAGGGGCCCCTGGGGGGCTCCGTGAACCCCCAAAAATAGTATCAGGAAGTTACATGAGTGCAAAATCGCTGCGTTCACCTCACTCTCTTTTCTGACCATTTTCTTTGCGGTTCAGTCCGGCTGAAATTGGGGTGAATCTGGGGGTCAAGGGGTCCGGGTTTCTGCGTGAGTTCGTGAACCGACAAAGAAAAGTTCAGAAAGGTCCCTGAGAAAGCGGCATTACACGCAAATGCAGAAAAGGCCGTTAGGCTTAGGTTGCCAGATTTAGCTACCTCGAAAAAATCTGGCACCGGTCGAAAGCGAAAGATATACTACTTGTATATTAACAATGTTACTACCCGTTTGTATGTTTCAGTATACTCCTATTGACGTTCCAGTAGTGCGTTAATTTTGCTCTTCAGTGTATATATATATATATATATATATATATATATATATATATATATATATATATATATATATATATATATATATATATATATATATATATATATAATATATATATATATATATATATATATATATATGTGTGTGTGTGTATGTGTGTGTGCTCGCGCTCGTAAGTGCGTGTGTGTGTGTGCAGACAAAAAAAGTAATGTCAACTTCAGCTGGCTTTAAGCTTAGACACGAGAAAGATTATTCCTGGTGAGGTTTGCCGTACATTAGCTACGTTATTGGAAATTCTTTCCAATCTTATTCAGAGTTTCAGTAATTAGAAAGAAATTATTTTTTAAATTTGAGGTTCAATAAGTTTCCCCAAGTTTTTAATTATTATTTAAATCATTTTAACTACAATTTTATTTTAATTTTCGCTAAGTTACCAGGTAAATTAAAAACTATTTTAAAAATTATTCTCCTGCTATTTCTGAAATACCGAACGAATTTTCTACAAGACTGTCGAGAGTCTAAGAGTCTAAACAATATGGTTTTACAACAGAAAATATTTATTTTAAAATGAAGGCGAAGGGAGGCGAAAACGTGAAAAAAAAAAAGAAAAGAAAAAGAAAAGAAAAACACAATTTAAAATTTAACAATTTAAAAAAAAAATAAATAAAATAAAAATAAATAAATAAAAGTACAAAACTTGTAATCGAACAATGTTAAAAATAATATATTGTTTTGAGAAAATTAATTTGAATAATAATGTTTGAAGCCATGCCTGTTTCTGGTTTTACGAATAAGAAGGCTATTGAAAAGAAAGAATGGATGAAGAAGCCAAGTTTTGGAAATGCCAACAAGCTATTGTTTTCATATCCTGTTATGAATTTCAGAATTGATGATTTACAGTCTTCCTATATTGTTGGAACAGTGATAAACCATCTTTTATATATATATATATATATATATATATATATATATATATATATATATATATATATATATATATATATATATATATATATATATATATATATATATATATATATATATATATAATATATATAATATAAAAGGTTTTAAGTCTGCTAAAACTCTCACAGACTATTTCTATATAGAAAATTAATGCCTGCTATTGGACTCGACCCAGCAAGCTTTAAGTCTTGTGCATTAAACACTAGGATATGGTGGTTCAAAAGGAAATCGCATTGGAACTGCTCATGACTGTAGATCATGAGCAGTTCCAATGCGATTTCCTTTTGAACTGCCATGGCCTAGTGGTTAACGTACAAGACTTACCATCTTAAAGTTTGCTGATTCGAGTCCAATAGCAGACATTAATCTATCTATCTATCTATCTATCTATCTATCTATCTATCTATCTATCTATCTATCTATCTATCTATCTATCTATCTATCTATCTATCTATCTATCTATCTATCTATCTATCTATCTATCTATATCTATATATATATATATATATATATATATATATATATATATATATATATATATATATATATATATATATATATATATATATATATATATATATATATATATGAGATTGCCCCTACTCACGGACAAGGCCCATTTTAAAGGATTGATAAAAAAAAATCATTTGACAACCCACATAAAGCCGAGAACAAATCTATCAAAAAAAAAAAAAAAAAAAAAAAAGACGTTGCGTTTAAAGCGCTAAAGTTTAACACCAGGAAAAACAGTAGTAGTTATTAGGAATAAGAAATAACATCGAACAATCTTAGAGTTATAATAGGAAGAATGAGGTATCACATCGAACAAACTTAGAGTTACAACTGTAAACAAAATGCGTTTTCCTCTAATTTATTCTTCACAATTTGACAAATCACTGAAACTGGCAACGTTGCTGTCAAGTAATGACGCTTTGTTTGAGTATCAAAATTTTTAAATAAATTATTATTTCTCTTCCTAAAGTTTCATTCATTGTTCAGTAAGCATTTGCTGATATCTGATTCTTGTGATCCTCTTTGAATTCAAATCACGGTCCACTTTGTATGTTACAAAAAAAATTACTAAAAAAGACTCATTGTAACATTCTTGCTGCAACTTATTTTTTTTAAATAGAATTTTTCCAACGTAGTTTACATAAAACATTCTCTCTCTCTCTCTCTCTCTCTCTCTCTCTCTCTCTCTCTCTCTCTCTCTCTCTATTAAAATAATTAATCAAAATTAGATTTACTCACTTTCTTCTTCAATACATATATCCAATTATCTTACTACAATAATCTATTCATTTACCTTCTATAAGCAAAGAATAAATAGCATAAATGACAACAGTCGTTTACCATTCTTACTCAATTTATTAATATAATTTTTGAATAATTTAGATATACATTATAATATTCTTAAACACATACATACACATACACATATATATATATATATATATATATATATATATATATATATATATATATATATATATATATATATATATATATATATATATATATATATATATATATATATATATATATATATATATTAGGGATGGAGTGAAGTATCGGTATCGGTATCGGGTATCGGCAAGTATCGGCATATTTTCCGATACCAGTATCGGTATCGGTATCTGGTAATTTTTAGGTATCGGTATCGGTAAAAATTTTGGTATCGCTCTATCCCTATAATATATATATATATATATATATATATATATATATATATATATATATATATATATATATATATATATATATATATATATATATATATATATATATATATATATATATATATATATATATATATATATATATATATATATATATATATATATATATATATATATATATATGCGTTTGTGAGTGCAATTTCAAGAACTTTATAACGCTATAAATATTCCAAAAAAATTTCTTATACGCAATTTTTTCAAGTAAAGAGCTGTCATAAATTTTTACATAAAAAAAAATGAATCTCCAAAAACAGAAGAAAGATAAAAGAAAAAATTTAAAAGATTTTGATTAATATTTATGTTCTTCCAAAAATCCTGACTTTAGAAAAGAAAGAAAAAAAAATTTTTTTTATTTATTTTTTTTAATAGAATATTTTTTTTTAAAGGTATTGTGTTTCTAAGTGATTTAAATTATTCGTAAAGAGAATTGAAAATTCACGTTTGAAAGGATAATTGCTTCAGGACCATATTATATATATATATATATATATATATATATATATATATATATATATATATATATATATATATATATATATATATATATATATATATATATATATATATATATATATATATATATATATATATATATATATATATATATGTGTGTGTGTGTGTGTGTGTGTATATATGTGCATGTGTATATATGTGAATATATGTGTATGAATGTGCATTTATGTGTGTGAGAGAGAGTGAGAAATTCCCTGAGAGTACTATTTGAAATAGTGTTTTTATTTCTCTGGAGGCAAGGGTGACGTAAAACTCATTGTAATTTTCAAACATGAGAAGAGCTAATGTTGGAAAAGAGCGCGACTTTAAAAAGGCTTTTCATACTAAAAGAAAGAAAGACTGAATTTTAAAATGAATGCGAGAGGGGAGGAGAACTTGTCAAAACAAGGCAAAAACTTTGCATAATTTAAAAACTGCTTCGGTATATGAAATAATTTTTTTAGCTCCATATGAAGAAAAAAAATTTGAAATTTTGTATAAAAAAAGAAAAAAGAAATGTAAATCCAGTGATAGATCAAAATTACCTTAAGCCAATATTTTTATGTAAAAAAGTATAAATAATTTTTTATTTAAAAAATTGTATCAATTATATTTAGGGTTTGCTTTTCTCTGCAAGCTATAAACATATCTGTTAAGAATAGTGAATGGAGAAAAATTTTCATTATTAGATATTGTCAAACATTTGTTTTTATTTCTTTTTATTAAAATTCATAAGAATCATCGAAAAGCTGCTATATATATATATATATATATATATATATATATATATATATATATATATATATATATATATATATATATATATATATATATATATATATATATATATATATATATATATATATATATATAATTGCAATTTTAGCTCATATTTTTATAAATCAATGCAATTAATTAATTATTAGTAACAACAAAGATATATTACATTACTTTGATCATTATTACTATTTCAAATTTTTTTATCGTCATTACCACTTATAAAGTTTAATTCAGGTATCATTCCGGAGCTCAAAATACACAATTCAAACTCAAATTTACAAATGTATTAAAAAAAATGTATTAAATGTATTAAATGTATTAAAAAAAAAAAACTAATTTAAAACCTAATTTTACTAGTCTTTGAAATGAGCTTGTTACAACAAAGATATTTATGCATATGTATGATTAAATAGATACGCAATATTTACAATAATAAAAGAAATTAACATAAACCAAATATGAAAAGAAAAATAACAGGTTATATATATATATATATATATATATATATATATATATATATATATATATATATATTATATATATATATATATATATATATATATATATATTATATATATATATATATATATATATATATATATATATATAATATATATATATATATATATATATATATTATAAGCACTTTTTAATCAATTAGCCAGAAGTAGCTCAATATTTTATATGGATAAATTGAGTCAGTTTGAGAAATCTCGACGGCTCAGTTTCTAGTTTGAGGATCTTTGCAAACATCAAATGTTTACCTTTGTTAAACAAAGACACGTTCCTTCTATTTGTTTTACTCTTATTATTTATTATTATATATATATATATATATATATATATATATATATATATATATATATATATATATATATATATATATATATATATATATATATATATATATATATATATATATATATATATATATATATATATATATATATATATATATATATTAGGGATGGAGCGATACCAAAATTTTTACCGATACCGATACCGATACTAATTCCCCGAAGCCGATACCCGATACCTGAAAATATGCCGATACTACTACCGATACCACTACCGATACCGATACTTTACTCCTATACAAATTTTTTGCCGATACCGATACCGATACTGAAAAGGCCGATACCGATACCAGTATCGGAAAATATGCCGATACTTGCCGATACCGATACTTCACTCCATCCCTAATATATATATATATATATATATATATATATATATAATATATATATATATATATATATATATATATATATATATATATATATATATATATATATATATATATATATATATATATATATATATATATATATATATATAGTATATATAACCCCATTTATATACTATGAATTGTAAGATTTCAAATTGTAATAAAAAAATAATAATGTTTACCGTCAAAATAAATCTGTAACCAAAATAGAAAAATAAAAAAGTAACAAATATTTATTATTTCATATTTTTATTATTCTTTTACATATCCCTTGATAGATTATCATAATAATAATAATAATGATAATAATAATAACAATATTTGTATATTCAAATTTAGTTTAAAAATGTAAATTCAACTCATTCGATTTACAACAAAGTCACATATATCAGGCATGTAGAAATTGTAAAAGAAGTGTTCCAATAAAGTCAAACTGTGAATACTTTTTACTTTCTCCTTGGAGTTGTGATCCTTGTATACAGTGTGAGATGATCAGCTGGCTCCAACCAGCGAAAACTAGCGGTGGCTAAGTTAATAGCTGGGGTATTTAAGTTGTCAATGTAGTCGAAGCCCTTACGGAAATAAGCCTCAACGAACTCTGGATTTTGTGGAAATAACACCAGGTGCGGGTTCAAGGACACTAACTAACAAACTAACAAACAAACAAACAAACAAACAAACAAACAAACAAACAAACAAACAAACAAACAAACAAACAAACAAACAAACAAACAAACAAACAAACAAACAAACAAACAAACAACAACAACAAACAAACAAACAAAACAAAACAAACAACAAACAAACAAACAAACAAACAAACAAAACAAACAAAACAAACAAACAAAAAACAAAAAAACAAACAAAAAAACAAAAACAAACAAACAAACTAACAAACAAACAAACAAACTAACAAACAAACTAAAAACAAACAAACTAACAAACAAACAAACTAACAAACAAACAAACTAACAAACAAACTAACTAACAAACAAACAAACTAATTAACAAACAAACTAATTAACAAACAAACTAATTAACAAACAAACTAATTAACAAAAAAACAAACTAATTAACAAACAAACTAATTAACAAAAAAACAAACTAATTAACAAACAAACAAACTAATTAACAAAAAAACAAACTAATTAACAAACAAACTAATTAACAAAAAAAAACAAACAAAACAAACAAACTAATTAACAAACAAACAAACTAATTAACAAACAAACAAACTAATTAACAAACAAACAAACTAATTAACAAACAAACAAACTAACAAACAAACTAATTAACAAACAAACAAACTAATTAACAAAAAGCCAAACAAACTAATTAACAAACAAACTAATTAACAAACAAACAAACTAATTAACAAACAAACAAACTAATTAACAAACAAACAAACTAATTAACAAACAAACAAACTAATTAACAAACTAATTAACAAACAAACTAATTAACAAAAAAACAAACTAATTAACAAACAAACAAATTAACAAACAAACAAACTAATTAACAAACAAACAAACTAATTAACAAACAAACAAACTAATTAACAAACAAACAAACTAATTAACAAACAAACAAACTAATTAACAAACAAACTAATTAACAAAAAAACAAACTAATTAACAAACAAACTAATTAACAAAAAAACAAACTAATTAACAAACAAACTAATTAACAAACAAACAAACTAAAACAAACAAACTAATTAACAAACAAACAAACTAATTAACAAACAAACAAACTAATTAACAAACAAACAAACTAATTAACAAACAAACAAACTAATTACAAACAAACAAACAAACTAATTAACAAACAAACAAACAACAACACAAACAAACAAACTAACAAACTAACTAACTAACTAACTAACTAACTAACTAACTAACTAACTAACTAACTAACTAACTAACTAACTAACTAACTAACTAACTAACTAACTAACTAACTAACTAACTAACTAACTAACTAACTAACTAACTAACTAACTAACTAACTAACTAACAAACTAACAAACTAACAAACTAACAAACTAACAAACTAACAAACTAACAAACTAACAAACTAACAAACTAACAAACTAACAAACTAACAAACTAACAAACTAACAAACTAACAAACTAACAAACTAACAAACTAACAAACTAACAAACTAACAAACTAACAAACTAACTAACAAACTAACAAACTAACAAACTAACAAACTAACTAACAAACTAACAAACTAACAAACTACAAACTAACAAACTAACAAACTAACAAACTAACAAACTAACAAACTAACAAACTAACTAAACTAACTAACTAACTAACTAACTAACTAACAAACTAACAAACTAACTAACTAACTAACTAACTAACTAACTAACTAACTAACTAACTAACTAACTAACTAACTAACTAACTAACTAACTAACTAACTAACTAACTAACTAACTAACTAACTAACTAACTAACTAACTAACTAACTAACTAACTAACTAACTAACTAACTAACTAAACTAACTAACTAACTAACTAACTAACTAACTAACTAACTAACTAACTAACTAACTAACTAACTAACTAACTAACTAACTAACTAACTAACTAACTAACTAACTAACTAACTAACTAACTAACTAACTAACTAACTAACTAACTAACTAACTAACTAACTAACTAACTAACTAACTAACTAACTAACTAACTAACTAACTAACTAACTAACTAACTAACTAACTAACTAACTAACTAACTAACTAACTAACTAACTAACTAACTAACTAACTAACTAACTAACTAACTAACTAACTAACTAACTAACTAACTAACTAACTAACTAACTAACTAACTAACTAACTAACTAACTAACTAACTAAACTAACTAACTAACTAACTAACTAACTAACTAACTAACTAACTAACTAACTAACTAACTAACTAACTAACTAACTAACTAACTAACTAACTAACTAACTAACTAACTAACTAACTAACTAACTAACTAACTAACTAACTAACTAACTAACTAACTAACTAACTAACTAACTAACTAACTAACTAACTAACTAACTAACTAACTAACTAACTAACTAACTAACTAACTAACTAACTAACTACTAACTAACTAACTAACTAACTAACTAACTAACTAACTAACTAACTAACTAACTAACTAACTAACTAACTAACTAACTAACTAACTAACTAACTAACTAACTAACTAACTAACTAACTAACTAACTAACTAACTAACTAACTAACTAACTAACTAACTAACTAACTAACTAACTAACTAACTAACTAACTAACTAACTAACTAACTAACTAACTAACTAACTAACTAACTAACTAACTAACTAACTAACTAACTAACTAACTAACTAACTAACTAACTAACTAACTAACTAACTAACTAACTAACTAACTAACTAACTAACTAACTAACTAACTAACTAACTAACTAACTAACTAACTAACTAACTAACTAACTAACTAACTAACTAACTAACTAACTAACTAACTAACTAACTAACTAACTAACTAACTAACTAACTAACTAACTAACTAACTAACTAACTAACTAACTAACTAACTAACTAACTAACTAACTAACTAACTAACTAACTAACTAACTAACTAACTAACTAACTAACTAACTAACTAACTAACTAACTAACTAACTAACTAACTATCTAACTAACTACTCTCTAACTAACTATATATATATATATATATATATATATATATATATATATATATATATATATATATATATATATATATATATATATATATATATATATATATATATATATATATATATATATATATATATATATATATATATATATATATATATATATATATATATATATATATATATTATTATTATATATTTTAGTTAATTAGTTTTATACAATTTAAAAATTTTTAAAAGTTTTTTTAATTATTTTAAATTTTTTTTCATTATTATTATTATTTTTATTTTTATTATTAGAGCACAATTTTATGTATTTTATATATTTTATTGATAATATTATATTATTATATTAATTATTTATTATTATTTTTTTTTTTTTTTTTTTTTTATTTATATATATATATATATATATATATATATATATATATATATATATATATATATATATATATATATATATATATATATATATATATATATATATATATATATATATATATATATATATATATATATATATATATATATATATATATATATATATATATATATATATATATATATATGGCCAAATTGCACAAGAGTGGCCATTCATAACTCAAAAACTACTAAGCCTACACTAAAAAGAATTATATTTTTGGAATCCTTGTCGAATTTACAGTAAGAAAATTAAAAAAAAAAAAAAAAAAAAAATTTTTGAATAATTACGTAAATTTTAGTTATTTAATACTAAATTTAATACTAAATAATCAAAAACTACTAACCCTACACTAAAACTCGTCTACAGGAAAAGTAGTCGACAATATCATCATCACTCACGGGTCGGGGGTACGGGGGCAGAGCCCCCCTTAGACATAGGCTTCGTTTTTTAAATATTTAAGTGCTTAAAACTGCAACATCCATTTTTTAAACATAAATAGCTAAAATTTACGTAATTATTATTTAATTTTTGCTTTTTTTTTTTTCTTATTTTCTTACTGTAAATTCGACAAGGATTCCAAAAATATAATCCTTTTTAGTGTAGGCTTAGTAGTTTTTGAGTTATGAATGGCCACTCTTGTGCAATCTGACCTACATATATATATATATATATATATATATATATATATATATATATATATATATATATATATATATATATATATATATATATATATATATATATATATATATATATATATATATATATATATATATATATATATATATATATATATACAGTGGCGGCTCGTGATTATGGGCTCCAGGGCTGCAGCCCCTCCAAATTAAAAATACCAGGCGTAGGATGTTGATATAAATATGAAATTTTTGTCAGAGAAAAGTGATTTAAATTCATTTTTTAACAACTTAATATATAAAAAGTATAAATCATTAAAAAAAATAAGAAGTAAATGCATTTTGCAATTGCAAATTTTTGGGTAAGATATTATTTTTCAAGCATTGCCATTATTTAAATATTTTAATTGTTGAAAAGAACTCTATTCAAAATTTTGTTTCTCCTCCTCATGAGTGCGTTAAAAATTAATTTTGTTATATATACAGGGATTTAATGAACAAAATAGTATAATAAGGAATGAACATTAATATTAGAAATGTTGATTTGTTGTAATTTGATTCAGTTAAATTTGTTTCACCAAAAATAATTAAGAAATATTCAAAATACTCTTTTGCTTTCTTTCCAAAACCTTACAATGTTGAAGCAGGATTTATTAATCCGAAGAAAGATTAAATAAAAATAGAGGGGCATAAACTTGTGTAATTCACAAATAGTTTTGACTAATTTATGTAATAATTACGACAAATTTAAGGGGAGGACATAGCGCAGTCCGCAGCGATGAAAGTACCCCCTCCCTTGGGCTTAAAACGTGGGGTGATAGGGTGGGCTAGACTATTTTGTTGCCCTTTGGTTCATTCCTTTTCATGTTACATCTTCTCAGAGGGTCTCTAGTGTACCATTGACTCACATTGGAGTGCCTTTGCTCCCACAACTTTCCCCCTTCTTCACATGTGTCCTACAAATTTGCAAGAGCTTACACCTACATTACCTATTGATAAATCAAAATGTAGAAACACAAATCTGCCTCAGAAAATCCAAGAGGGGCGGATTCCAAATATAGCCTCTCATCCACTCCTTCCCCCATCACCACTTGGAAGTTGGTGGCCTACGGTGATGAGGTTGGTGCCACCAATACCTTGTTCCCGACTTGCCCTGGTGCACGGTCTTCTTTTTTCATTAATTTCTGCAACATTCGCGGTCTTGTCTAATCTTTACTTTGTTGAACACCACCTCTCTTCGTCTAGACCTCAGCTCTTGTTCTTAACTGAAACTTAGGTGTTTGAGTGCTCTGACAGCATACCATACTCTGTTTTCTCCTCTGTCTCTATCCTTCATTTTCAGCCAAAGGCAGATGTTGCGCATATGTGCGCAACGATGTTGTTTGTTCTCATGTCTCTAATTTTGAGTCTTCTGAATGCTCTACTTTATGGCTTAAACTTTCTTGCAACTCTACAACTAAATTCATTTGTTCTGTCTACTTATCTCCTAACTTTATAGACTATTCAAAATTCTTCGACTATCTTAACCCCAAACTAGAACTTATTCTTTCTTCTTCTCCTTTCTCCGAAATCATCATTTTAGGTGATTTCAATGTTCACCACCGCCAATGGCTCTCATCTAATTCTAATGATTCAGCTGGTGTACTCGCCTACCAATTTTCTATCCAGAAAAATCTTGAGCAGTTGGTTCATCTCCCTACCCATATCCCTGAGCGCCTTGGTGATGAACCCAACATACTTGTTCTTTCCCTAACTTCTTGTCCTTCTCCTTATACTGATATACTCATTCCTCCTCTGGGTTCATCCGATCACCTTCTTATCTCTGTATCCTCTTCTATCTCTTAAGTTTCCGGCGAAGAGACGTTTCTGGCATTTTGGTGTCATTAATTCGTCTGGCTTGCGGTTGTACTTTTCTGATTTTCAATGGAATGATTACTTCACCCTACTTGTGCAGAGCACATAACCTAGATGATTCTCTCTGGCATGGAGGCGTACATTCTATATCCTTTTCCTTCTACTAAACCAAACAAATCTAGGTTACTCTGCTTGTTCTCGCGCTATCAGCCGCAGGAATGCTGCCTTCAGGGATTACGTCGTCTTCAAACTCCGGAAACTCACGTAATTTATATTTCATCCCAGAATCGTGCAAAATCTATCCTTCGTAACACTAAAAACTCTTTTCTTCGTAGAAAATGCAATAATCTTTCTGGTTCTTCCTCTTCACGTTCTTTCTGGCATTTTGCAAAAAATTATTAACTTTGCTTCTTTCTCTTTCCCTCCTCTAGTATCTTCTGGCGGTTCAACTGCCGTTTTGCCTTCCTCTAAAGCGGAACTCTTCACTTAAACCTTTGCTTCTAATTCAACCTTAGACTATTCCGAAGCTGACCCTACTCCTTCAACCCTATCCAACTCATTTATGCCTAAAATAGAAATTTCTTCTAAAGATGTTATTTCTGCTCTCTCTGAGCTTAACACTAAGAAGGTGTAAGGTCCTAATGGTATCCCTCCTGTGGTTCAAAATTTGTGCTTCCAAGCTTGCACTATTTCGTCTATGTCTTTCTCCTTCAACCTTTCCTACTTGGTGGGAACGTGTGCTCATTCAGCCTGTGCCGAAGAATGGGAACCCATCTCAACCCTCTAACTACCATCCCATTTCTTTAACTTCCGTTCTTTCTAAAGTTTTCGAATCTATCCTTAACAGGAAGATTTGGAAAATTATTATTATTATTATTATTATTATTATTATTATTATTAATCTTATCTCTGATCATCAGTATGCCTTTCGTAAGAAACGCTTTACTGATGATCTTTCCCTTCTCTCTGACTCTTGGTCCTCCACCCTTCGGCATTTCCTTGAATCTTTTGATGTCGCGCTGGACATATCGAAAGCTTCGATAGAGTCTGCCACAAAGCTTTGATTTCCAAACTTCCCTCTTTCGGAATCTATCCTTCTATCTGTGATCTTCTTTCTGGTCGTTCTATAGCAGTTGTTGTAGACGGCCACAGTTCATCCTATAAATCTATTAATGGTAGTGTTCCTCAAGGATCTGTCCTGTCCACAGCACTTTTTCTGCTTTTCATTAATGACCTCTCTATTACTTCATCTCCTATTCACTCCTATGCCGATGGCTCCACCCCTCATTGCTCTTTTCATTTTGAAAGGTGTCCCTCCCAACAACAGTTAATAGACGTAAGGAGAGTAGCCTTGGGGCAATTATTATTAATTTATATTTTTATCATTATTATTCATTATTATTATTATTATTATTATTTTATTATTATACTAAATTTGTCTTTTTTAAATATTTCCGTGGCGTAAATTTTTTTTTTGTGGCGAAATTTTATCCCCCAAATATTTTTGAATGTGTACGAATATCAATCTAAAATTCTCACATCATGCGACACGTCTTTGTACGCAGTCTCATCCTTTCTCTGTCCAACTCTCTGACCCCAGACTTTACCGCTATGCTCAATCTTACATATACTCTACTGGTAAAGTCTGGGACACATTACCTTCATTTATTTTCCCAATTTCCTATGACTTACACACCTTCAAACGCCGTGTTTCGGGACATGTCAGCCTTTAATATGACCAAGATCCCGATTTCCTCCTCTCTCTGGTTGAAATTTGGTAGGTCTCTGGCTTTTGCTCACCAGAGGTTTAAAAAAAAAAAAAAAAAAAAAAAAAAAAAAAAAAATGTAAGAAACAGTCAAATTTAATTGCTTGAACCTTGAATAAGCAAATAACAGGAGATGATGACTATAAAAAATGCTTGGAAACGTTTCCCGAAAATAGATCCCTCATTGCTCATTATTGAATATTAAAAATGCAAAATGGGTCTCATGTTAACACGCTAAAAGTGGTATGAACTTATCTCCAAGAGAGGTCCAATTTGGAGAAATAATTTGAAAATAAACGAAAATTTTTGAGAATTAGCTAATTGTAAATTACGTTGTTGCAGCATTGAAAATTTTATACCTGTAATATTAATTTTTAAATTATTAGAAAAGAATACAGTATTAACTTACTCTATTTTTTTAAAAAATTCAAACAAATTTTTCCTAATACATAAATTTTCTAAAAACTCACTCACACTCAATAAATTCATATTTATAAATATTACGCATATTTTTGTATTTTTTCCCCCCCTTCCCTCACACTCCTTTTTCTCTTTTAACGAAAAACATTCCTGTTTTTGATTTTTCACTCTTTGGAAAGTCTTGCTCAAAAGGATCACGCTGGGTTAGCTTTATGCTTCAGTGACAATGTTTAAGACAGTATAAAAGGGAAGAACATATTACTGAATTACTATATATATATATATATATATATATATATATATATATATATATATATATATATATATATATATATATATATATATATATATATATATATATATATATATATATATATATATATATATATATATATATATATATATATATATATATATATATATATATATATATATATATATATATATATATATATATATATATATATATATATATATATATATATATATATATATATATATATATATATATATATATATATATATTATATATATAACATTGAAATTATTAATAAGCTCGCCAAACAAATGATTATAAAGCAAACAATAAATTAATATTTATCGCTACATTTTGCCAAAATATTGACAAAATTTGATAATCTTTTCAACGCTTATTTACAAGAGTTGGTTAGAAGATTTATAATGTATGGTTTCTAATTATAATTTCCATACATAAAGTTTTTCCCTTTCCAAGTAATAATTATAATTAAAGTCCCGAGTTTAGAATAACGTAATATTTTATTTGTGAACATAGTGAGATTTGCTCTATAAATCATAAATATTAAGCCATTCGTTAAGCAATTATATTCTAATAAGAATTTCACAGCTAAAAATAAATTAAACGCTCATAATAAAGGTGTTACAAAGTAATATTACATCATTTCCTTTAACAAACCTTTAAAAACGGGTAATTATTAATATAATGGACCGTCATGATATACGTGATGCTCTCTTATGCATTAAATTGTGCATTGTATAATAACGGCAAAACACATTCTCTATTAATTTATCAAGTCTCGAAGCTCGTCTGTTTAATGTCCTTAATTAAGAACGTTTTAATGCTTCATTTACAAAGCCTCTTATATATGATTGAGGCGGACGTAAAACGTGTTTTCAGCAAAACATTTTCTACGTTTTATCGTTAAATTGGTCTCCTTTATAAAAGAAGATGTAACTCGGCATTTTACATTTTATTATATAGAATTTATTTCTCTCATTGGCATTTTTGTTACTAACCATAATAATAATAATAATAATAATAATAATAATAATAATAATAATATAATAATAATAATAATAATAAAAATAATAATTGTTCTTGGTTAGATCCAATTATTATTGATTAATTAAAATTTTTGGAAGAATATTTTGAGAGATTTTGTATCAAATTAGCCGTTTAGTAATTACCTTTATAATCAATACATTAAAGATAGTAGAAAGTACTTTAACACATAATTATATATATATATATATATATATATATATATATATATATATATATATATATATATATATATATATATATATATATATATATATATATATATATATATATATATATATATATATATATATATATATATATATATAAACTCAGTTTTTAGGATTCGAATCCTTTTCAGAATGCTCAAAGGATTTGAATCCTCATCGGCTTTGTGAGAAATTTGTAAGGATATCTTTTATTACAACATATTTTTAAAAACATTCCAGAACTAAAGCTGATTTCATGATATATGATAAAATACACCAACGAAATTGAACAAATGATGGAACGGAAATTAAAACAAATTGATTAATTTAAATTATATTAAATTAAAGTAAATTAAGTCAATTAAATTAAATTTAGAAAATTAAATTAGCAAATTGAGACAAGGAGTATAAATGAAGTCAAGATAATAATCAATGACTGGTTCATCATCGGAACTGCCACTAATGATTTAAAACTTACCAATTCAAACTACTATATCTGAGGAAATGATTCTTTTCGGAAGGGAATGAAAACGAAAATGGAGCTGATAATGATAGTTTTGTATTCTAACGGAAAAAAGACAATCATCGGACGTTGATCGTCGATGTTTTTGAAAAATGTTAAGATTATCCAAATTTGAGGACCTTCTCTTAAAGCTATATAAATTGCTTCCCTAGCAGACTTTCGAGCGAACTTTTCGTAGTAGCTCAAACATAATATATATATATATATATATATATATATATATATATATATATATATATATATATATATATATATATATATATATATATATATATATATATATATATATATATATATATATATATATATATATATATATATATATATATATATATATATATATATATATATATATATATATATATATATATATATATATATATATATATATATATATATATATATATATATATATATATATATATATATATATATATATATATATATATATATATATATATATATATATATATATATATATATATATATATATATATATATATATATATATATATATATATATATATATATATATATATATATATATATATATATATATATATATATATATATATATATATATATATATATATATATATATATATATATATATATATATATATATATATATATATATATATATATATATATATATATATACACATGAAACTCTCAACGGATTAAGGGTAAAATTAAGATGTAAGTTCTACTTATAAAATATTGCTTACTTTAATAACATATTCAAATACTGAGTAACCTGTTTCAAATACTTTCTACAGGTGGGTGAAGGCTGGGGATAGTGGTTGGAAAGATGCTTAATGGACTAAGTCTTGTAAAGCATCATGGTAACAAATTTAAATGCTATTAAAGCGATCTCGGTTCAGACTTTTAAGCTTCTTTTCTGTAAGGATAATTACAATGCCTTTACCTGATGTAAATTATAGGTAATTTAGATGCCTAAAAATGATTTTTGTCTTTACAGTATTAAAATTAAAACTCTATGCCTTTTACACTGGGAGGAGTTTCTCGTAGCATGAAGAATACATAACCAAATTGATTTTCTTTTCATCTAACTAAACCTAATAAACCTTGAGTCAGAAACACTACCTTAGCGAATTACTGTCATCGTTGAAGTTTGCAAAATTCTTTTTCTGTGACACCAAAAATCCTTTCTTCGTAGCAAATGTAATGGCTTTCTGGTTCCTCTTCATCTCGCTCTTGGTGGCATTCTGCCACAAAAAAAAAAAAAAAAATCTAACGTCACCTTCACTCTAGTTTTATCTTCTGCTAAATAAAGTTTATTTCTTTGCTCAAACAATGACTAATTTCACTCTAAACAATTGTGTTTCTTTTCCTCCTCCTCCCACCTAGGTCACTTACGCATAGCAATGTAATTTTTTCCTTAAGAATTCAATTTGCTCTTTCTAAGCTCCATTATACTAAAATGGATTATAGTCCTGATGATATTTCTTCAGTCGTTTTTAAAATTGGTGGTTGCGAATTTGCATCTGTCTTAGAAAACTATTTATCACTGGTTTCCAAATTGACTTTTCTTTCCTGATTGAAGCATGTGTTCATTCAATCTGTGGCTAAAAAGGAAATCCCTTTCAATCTTCTACATTTCGTCCCCCTTCCCCCCCAAAAAAAAATAAAATAAAATAATCTATTATTAACGGTATGAATTGGAGACATTATTCTTCTTCTTTATCTCTGATGGTCAGCCAAATTTTCTTTTCTCTCTGATTTTAATGCCTTTGGTAAGACATACTTGATTCGTGGTCTTTCTCTTCTTCCGAATTCTTGCCTCTCTGCACTTCAGCATTTGTGTAAACCTCATGCCATATGGATAGCTTTCGATTCTACCTGGCAAAAAGTTTCGATTTATGAATTTCTCTCTTTTTGTTTCCAACCATTTCGGTATATCTTTCTTTCTGACTGTTTTTCTGGTTGTTTTACAGTAGCTGTTGTAGATGGTGAATAATATCCTGTACATTTATTTATAATGATGTGTTCTACAGTAATTTGTTCGACCTCAATTTTATTCATATATATATATATATATATATATATATATATATATATATATATATATATATATATATATATATATATATATATATATATATATATATATATATATATATATATATATTATATTATATATTATAATATATATATATATATATATTATATATTTTGAATATTTTATTATCACTATCTGACACTTATGCTGATGACTCCTCACGCTATTAATAATTCATTACATATTAAAATATATTTCGCACATATATATATATATATATATATATATATATATATATATATATATATATATATATATATATATATATATATATATATATATATATATATATATATATATATATATATATATATATAGAGAGAGAGAGAGAGAGAGAGAGAGAGAGAATTTTTAAAATTTAAAAATTTAAATTAATTCATATAAAAAGTGAGATAAATAATCTCCTAGGCCCCTATAAGAGTATTTAAATAAAGAAAATAAATAAGGAAAACAAGAGCGAAGAAAATTTTTTGAGAATTTTTGCAGAAAATTTTCGAGAATTCTTTGAAGTGAAAGAGCAAATAAATCAAGACTTCAAAAGACTTGAATTGCGATGAAGAAAGATTAAAGAAATTACCATAATAAGAAATTACCATAAATTTTGCACCAAGATATATTATAAATAATAAGAACTAGAAATTCAAATTTAATCCATTTATATGCAATATTTATATATATATATATATATATATATATATATATATATATATATATATATATATATATATATATATATATATATATATATATATATATATATATATATATATATATATATATATATATATATATATATATATATATATATATATATATACAGTAAACTACCGAAAAGAAGAAATTATGATAAAGATTATAAATAAAGATAGAAATAAATAACAAAAACGTAATAAAGCTCATAGCAAGTATTTAGGAACACCCATTTGTTCATACTCGAGAACATTTTAAGACGATCAAACACTGATTGACAAAAAGCTTTTTCAGCAATCAAGAAAACGAATATTATCAATGAAAGGCAAATAAGGAAGGAAGGAAAGGTGACAATGCAAATGGAAATTGAAAGAGTAGGAACGAGAACACTGGAATTTCTGTATATCAAGAAGGCATACTAAACCAATTAAAGGTAGATAAGGAAGCTGCTTTACCTAAGATGAAAAGAGTAAAATATACAAATGTAGAAATGCTGAAGTTTCTGGGAATATTTGTTGTCGGAAAGTTAACAAATCAAGCAAAAAATATACAGGCCTTTGAATTATTGAGAGAGCAAATGCGTAAATCTCTGAACTTACAGTATGGTCATATCACAAAATAAATAAATAAATAAATGAAAAGAGCTGACTAATAAACATCGTACAAAGATTATTAGGAACTATGTAATAATAACACGTATAAGGAAATGTTGACAAGAATAAGGAGTAAAAATAGACAATTCCTATCTGAAGGATATTATGGGTTTGTTAAGGGCAAAAACAAATGCGTTTGAAGATGGTTGGTAGAGAAGTATTTAGCTCTAACGACACTTTTACCTTTAATCTTTTGACAGTGAAAATGAATTTGACCAAGGATTTGATTATGATGATAAAAATTTTGGAAGAACTTAAAAAATAATCAACCTCTTCTGAAGATTGAGCTAAAATTTGAAATGAAGAACCATAAGGAAAAACGAATTAATTTATGAGTGGTATTCAGCAATGTTGAATAATATTACCCGACTTGTTTTACCTCCAGAGTGAGTTATTAAGAGAAAAATAAAACACATGGAAGAAATAAAACTGTGTGAAGGAAATTTTAACATTATTAAATATATTTCCAATACTAGTTTCCTATTCTGAGAAAGAACTTCAGTGCTGCTATATATGCCAGCAGAAGCAACGAAACGATAGATTTGAAAAATAAATATAGCAACACTCCAGATGTCACGGACATATAAAAACTGACGATAACCCTTCGGTTAATTAAGAATAATTAGAAGAAAACTATGAAATACAGCTACAAATTTAATTATCAAAATTTGAATTATAGGAATTAAGATAAACTTAAGCATTGAAGGTGAAACGAATATAAACTGAAAAGGTTAAATAAAGCAAAAATATACATTCATTATTAAAAAGAATTTACCAACAAATAAAAACGTCTCGGTATTTAAAATGAAGATTTATTAAATGCCGTTATGGTCATCTTTGTTGCAAAGAAGAGATTCATAATAGAGAGCAGGAGTATGGCTAAGGTAAGCTACAAATAGCTCTGGAATAGATTTAATTTTAATACAATGAAAGATAAAAAAAATAGTAGATATTCGAAAGAGTGAATTGTTCACGCTGTATATGCTACCGTGTCAGCGACATATGTATCAGCAACATTTAGATAGCATGTCTCATTTGAATAAGAGAGAAAAGACTGAAAAAAAAGAGACCTAGATTGCCATACACTTATAGTGAGTGACTTAAAAATTGCTTTTGATTTGTAAATTAAAGATAGATTACTGCAAAACACCAACGAAAGAGAAATGAGTAACTTCATATCTGGAAATATGGAGGAATATATATATATATATATATATATATATATATATATATATATATATATATATATATATATATATATATATATATATATATATATATATATATATATATATATATATATATATATATATATATATATATTTTTTTTTTTTTTTTTTTTTTTTTTTTTTTTCTCCTCTGGTGGGCAAAGGCCTACCATAATCCACCAGAGTTGGGGAGTATTCGAAATCGGGTCGCTAATGGCCGACGTGACCCGATACACAGCGTTTAAAAGTGTACAAGTCAAAGGAAGTTGGGAAAACAGATGAAGGGAGTGTGTTCCAGACTTTACCAGTAGAGTACATGTAAGACTGAGCATAGCGGTTAAGTCTGGGGTCGGAGAGTTGGACAGAGAAAGGATGAGACTGTGTAGAAAGTCGTGTCGCACGGGCCCTTCTCAACGGAGGAGGTATGCGACGTGAGAGTTCAGAAGAGCAATGTCCGTTGTAATAGCGATAGTATAGAGAAAATGACGCAACAATTCGACGGGAAGAAAGAGATTGGAGAGAGTTAGTAAGAGCGGGAGAGTTGATAAGACGAAAAGCCCTAGACTCCACCTTTTCAAGAAGAGCTGTGTGTGTGGAACCACCCCAGATATGCGAGGCGTACTCCATACAGGGGTGAACAACACCCCTATACAGAGCAAGCAACTGGGGTGGCGTAAAAATTACGAAGGCGCCTCAGAACACCCAACCTCTTAGAAGCTTGTTGAGAAAAAGAAGTAATGTGATCTTTCTAAGAAAGATCACGAGAAAAAGAAACACCGAGAATATTGAGAATAGATGAAGGTTTGAGTTGAGTGTTTTCGAAGAAGATGTCATAGTTGTGTGGAAGATTGTGTCAAGTAGAAAGATGGAGGAATTGAGTTTTTGAGGCATTGAAAGCGACCATGTTTTCTCTGCCCCAATTTGAAATACGAGAAAGATCAGAGGTCAGTTGCTCCAAGGCCATCCTTCTTGAATCTATCAGCTGCTGTTGGGAGGGACGTCTTTCAAATTGAAAGGAATAATGAAGGGTGGAGTCATCGGCATGGGAATGTATAGGAGATGAAGTAATAGAGAGATCATTGATGAAAATTAGAAAAAGAGTTGGGGATAGGACAGATCCTTGAGGAACACCACTATTTATAGATTTATAGGATGAACGTGGCCGTCTACAACGGCTGCTATAGAACGGCCGGAAAGGAAATTAGAGAAGGCCACAGAGAGAAGGATAGATTCCGAAAGAGGGAAGTTTGGAAATCAAAGCTTTGTGCCAGACTCTATCGAAGGCTTTCGATATGTCTAGCGTCACAGCGAAAGACTCACCGAAACCCCGGAGAGCGGAGGACCAAGAGTCAGAAAGTAGGGAAAGAAGATCACCAGTAGAACGTTCTTTACGAAAACCATACTGGCGATTAGAGATAAGATTAGAAGAAGTGAGATGTTTCCAAATCTTCCTGTTGAGGATAGATTCGAAAACTTTAGAAAGAACGGAGGTTAAAGAAATAGGACGATAGTTAGAGGGTTGAGAAGGGTCCCCCTTCTTCGGCACAGGCTGAATGAGCGCACGTTTCCAGCAAGAAGGGAAGGTCGAAGTAGAAAGGCAAAGACGAAATAGTTTACCAAGGCAGGGTGTAATCTCGGAAGCACAAGTTTTGAGAACCGCAGGAGGAATACCATCAGGACCATGCGCCTTCTTAGTGTTAAGCTCAGAGAGAGCAGAAATGACATCTTTAGAAGAAATTTTAATATTAGGCATAAATGAGTTGGAGGGGGTTGAAGGAGGAGGAACAGCTCCGGAATCGTCTAAGGTAGAATTAGAAGCAAAAGTTTGAGCAAAGAGTTCAGCTTTAGTAGAAGTTAAAATGGCAGTTGTACCATCAGAAGAAACTAGAGGAGGGAAAGAGGAAGAAGCAAAGTTAGAGTTGACATTTTTTGCAAAATGCTAGAAAGGGCGAGAGGAAGAGGAATCAGAAAGATTTTTGCATTTGCGACGGAGAAAAGAGTTTTTGGTATCTCGAAGAATAGATTTTGCACGATTCCGGGATGAAATATAAGTTGAATGGGTTTCAGGGGTTTGAAGACGACGGTAATCTCTGAAGGCAGCGTCCTTGCGGCGGATAGCACGAGAACAAGTAGAGTTAAACCAAGGTTTGTTAGGATTAGTAGAAGGGAAAGAATATGGAATGTAAGCCTCCATGCCAGAGAGAATCACCTCGGTTATGAGCTCAGCACACTCCGAGGGATCCCTCCCACAAAAGCAATAATCATTCCATGGGGAATCAGAGAAGTACAACCGCAAGTCAGACCAGCTAGCAGCACCGAAGTGCCACAAACGTCGAAGAATTTTTTATAGTCAGTGGAATTAGGAGATAAATAAACAGAACAAATAAATTTAGTAGTAGAATTGCAAGAGAGCTTAAGCCATAAGGTAGAAAATTCAGGAGACTCCAAATTAGAGACACTAGAGCAAATAACATCGTTGCGCACATATGCGGAACAACCGCCTTTGGCTGAAAATTGAGGATAGAGACAGTAGGAGGTAACAGAATAAGGTTTGCTGTCAGCACACTCAAGCAACTGAGTTTCGGTTAGAAACAGGAGATGAGGTTTAGAAGAAGAGAGATGGTGTTCGACAAAGGGGAAATTAGAAAAGAGAACGCGAATGTTGCAGAAATTAATGAAGAAAGAAGACCGTGAACCGGGGCAAGCCGGACGCCGGGTCGTGGCGGCACCATCCCCATCATCGGAGGCCGCCAACTCCCAGGTGATGATGGGGTGAGGGGTGGAGGTTGAAGGTCATTCTTTGGATGCCGCCCCTCGCAGCATCTATAATATATATATATATATATATATATATATATATATATATATATATATATATATATATATATATATATATATATATATATATATATATATATATATATATATATATATATATATATATATATATATATATATATATATATATATATATATATATGAGAAGACGATAAAATAAAAAAAGGAAAAACAAATATAGATATATGATTCTTACACGAATTCCTCGGAGTCGAAAGTGTGAAGGAAATGAGCTTCTCACATTGAGAAGAGCGAAATGGAATTCGAAATTGCAACGACGTTCGCTCTGTTGGAAAAGAGAGAGAGAGAGAGAGAGAGAGAGAGAGAGAGAGAGAGAGAGAGAGAGAGAGAGAGAGAGAGAGAGAGAGAGAGAGAGAGAGAGAAACATATTATATTCTTCAATAGAAAATTAAAAGGGAGTAACATTGTACTATAATCTTTATAGAGTTGCACCATTTCGATCGATTTTAGAAAATGTTAAAATTTTATTCTATTTTTCTCTTTCTTTATTTCTCTCTCACCTACACACACACACACACACATGCGCGTACACATTAACCCTCATCCTATTTCTTTAGATGCCATAGGTTTAATTTTATTTCTATTTTGGTCCATTAAACCTGAGTATAATGAGAATTCTATTAAAATTTTCAATGATTTTTGATGCCCACCTTTTTTTTTTTTTAAAAGCATATATATATATATATATATATATATATATATATATATATATATATATATATATATATATATATATATATATATATATATATATATATATATATATATATATATATATATATATATATATATATATATATATATATATATATATATATATATATATATATATATATATATATATATATATATATATATATATATATATATATATATATATATATATATATATATATATATATATATATATATATATATATATATATATATATATATATATATATATATATATATATATATATATATATATATATATATATATATATATATATATATATATATATATATATATATATATATATATATATATATATATATATATATATATATATATATATATATATATATATATATATATATATATATATATATATATATATATATATATATACCTTTTTTTTTTTTTTACCTTCTCACCCCCTGACCACCCCATGTTGAGGCGGCCACACTTCGCTAATGAAGCTTCCTGCCGCAGTCGGTTCTCGTCCAGAGATCCTTCAAAGAAGTGATGCCCCAGAAGATTTTGGGGCGAGAGTTGGAAGGACAGCGTAATAGAAAGTGTTTCACGGTCTCCGGGGCCATTCCGCATCTAGTACAGGTGGGAGATGTTGCCTGGTTTATTTTGAATTTGTGTTTGTAATGTTGTAGGTTTGGGTGGTGCCCGCATCTCAATCTTGCAAGTGAGGTTTGTAAGTGTCTTGGGAGGTTGTTGAAGTCGGGGTTTATTTCGGGGGGGGGGGGTCCGTTTAGTGTGTTGTTTGGAGGTCTGTTTATCAAGTATGAATGTGTTAGTTGAGTGTGTATATGTTTGGTTGTTGTGGTATTGGGGGGAGGAGGGGGGATGTGATTTAGGATCTGTTTGTAAAAGGCGCCGGTGGACGATGGAGGGTGTGTTAGTCTCTGTGGGGTAGGTTGGAGGAGAGTATTGTGACATGGGTGTGTGGGTAGACGTGTTTTTGCGTAAAATTGGGTGCCTATCATTTCGAGGTGATTTCTTATAGGTAGTATCTTGGTTTCGTTATGTAGGTGTTGTTGAGGGGTTGTGCGTGTGCAGCCGGTGATGGTGCGAAGGGCTTTATTTTGCGTTATTTGGAGTTTCGTTAAGTTTTTGTCGGAGATCAGAGGGTGCCAGACAGGGGAGGCGTAGTTAATGGTGGGGCGTATAAATTGTTTGTAGATTGCAATTGAGGTTTGTATGTTGTTGTTTATGTCTGTATTGGCCACTGTTTTGAGGATGTTGAGTTTTCTGTTTGCAGCTGAGGTGGTATTTTGAATGGGCTTGGAGAAGGTGAGGTGAGTGTCAAATGTTAGGCCGAGAATTTTTGGGGTTTTGTTGAGGGGTATGGGGGTGTTGTTTAGTAGGACTTGTGGGTGGGTGTTGGATATGTGTTTGTCTGTTGTTATAAGGGTTATGGAGGATTTGTTTGGGGATGCCGTCATCCTGTTTTCTGCTAGCCAAGATTGGAGTTGTGTTATGTAGTCTTGTGTGAGAGATGTTGCGGTGGTGAGGTTTTTGTGAGTGGTGGTAATAGTTATGTCGTCTGCGTATGATATTATGCGGGTGAAAGTTGTTTGGGGTTGAGGGAGGTCTGCTGTGTACAGGTTGAATAGAGTGGGGGAGAGTATGGCTCCTTGCGGAACTCCGTTCCTTAAGTTGATGGTACGTGATTTGTGGCCGTTTTGTTGTATTTGGGCAGTTCTTCCTGATAGGAAGTTGGTTAGCCATTTCTTAGTGTTTGTAGGGATGTTGGATTGGAGGATTTTATGGATAAGATTATGTTTCGGGACAGTATCGAAGGCTTTGTTTATGTCAATTGCTATTAGTATAGTTTTGTGATAAGGCTTATGGTTTAGTCCGTTTATTATAGGTTGGATGATGTTGGTAAGTGCAGTGGTGGTGGAGTGGTTGGGTTTGAACCCGTGTTGGAAGTTTTGTTGTGGGATGAATTGGAGGATAGAATTTAGGATTAGTTTTTCAAGAAGTTTTGAGATGGTGGATAATAGGGAGATTGGGCGGTAGGAGGAGGGGTTTGAAGGGTCTTTGCCCGGTTTTAGTTTAGGGATGATTAATGCTTTTTTCCATTGGGGGGGGATATAGTTGAGTTGGATGGATTTGTTGAAGATGGAGGTTATGTATGTGATTGTGTGGTGGGATAGGTGTTTTAGGTGAATATTTGATATGTTGTCTGGTCCTGTTGCTGGAGAGTTTTTGATAGTTTTAATGGTGTTTTGAGTGATTGTGGGTGTGATGGCGTTTAAGTTGTTTTGGTTGTTGCGTAGCTTTTTCAGTTTTCTTATTATTTTCCTGTTTTGTGGGTGGGTAGGTAAGCTACTTTGCTTAGCGAAGTGTGTGGCCAGTAGGTTGATGTGTTGTTTGGGAGTTAATGGGGTTTGTGTAGTGGGATTGGTTGGAGTTTCGTGAGTGTGAAGTGGGTTGTTTTTTGCGTTGTGGATTGTGTGGATTGTTTTCCAGACTCTTTTGCTGTTTGTGTTGTCCAAGTTTTTGATGAGGAAGTTTTGGTAGTTGTTGGTTGTGTGAGTTTTTATTTGGGTCGATATTTGATTGTTTAGTGTTTCTATTTGTGTTTTGGTGAGTTGTGTGGGGTTGTTTTGGCGTTATATATATATAATTATATATATATATATATATATATATATATATATATATATATATATATATATATATATATATATATATATATATATATATATATATATATATATATATATATATATATATATATATATATATATATATATATATATATATATATATATATATATATATATATATATATATATATATATATATATATATATATATATATATATATATATATATATATATATATATATATATATATATATATATATATATATATATATATATATATATATATATATATATATATATATATATATATATATATATATATATATATATATATTAAAGGAACTTTCTCCATTATTTAAGAAAAAAAAGAAGAACAAAAAATGTGAAGCAACTTTCTGTCTCCGTTATTTAGAATTTTAAGTATTCAAGAGAGGCCAATTTGTTAAAGCATGATGAAACCCGGCCTTTAATATTTGAGTCTTTGGCCTCCAATTCTTTATAACGTTAAGCACTGAACACCTTTTGAAGCAATTTTTTTGCTTCTTTTTTTTAAGCTCCAATGACACCAATAAGGGATGTTATTTTTTCTCAAATGGAAGATAGAAGTTGGAGAAACAATTTACTTTAGGGTCTAATAAAAAGTTTATATGAAAAAAATTAAGGTATATATATATATATATATATATATATATATATATATATATATATATATATATATATATATATATATATATATATATATATATATATATATATATATATATATATATATATATATATATATATATATATATATATATATATATATATATATATATATATATATATATATATATTATATATATATATATATATATATATATATATATATATATATATATATATATATATATATATATATATATATATATATATATATATATATATATATATATATTATATAAAAATATATTATAATATTATATAATATAATATATATATATATATAAAATATTTATATATATATATATATATATATATATATATATATATATATATATATATATATATATATATATATATATATATATATATATATATTATATATATATATATATATATATATATATATATATATAATTACTTAGTTATAAATTATTAAAATAAAAATAACTGGAAAATGTCAACTAAAATTTTTTTTTTATGAAAAAAAAAACTAAAAATTTTAAGTGCATAATTCTCATAAATTTCTAAATTATGTTGAAACAGTGTACCAACCACTGCTCCAAATCCCCCAAATTTTCTTAAGTAGTCGCC
>SEYY01011515.1:0-5000 GCA_009176605.1 Armadillidium nasatum | reverse complement strand
ACAAACTGTCATTTTCGTGACTGTTACCCACTGAAACGCCAGCTCCAAAAACTGGCCCCATATCTTGACTTGTCGAGGAGCTGGGTCTGGTCCTTCATCATGCGAAGTATGTGTCAGCATTATTATTAAAATTCAACATAATAGAATGACCAGAAAGGATATCAGAGAAGGATAGATACTGAAAGAAGGAAATTTGGAAATCAAAGCTTGTGCCAGACTCTATCGAAAGTTTCCGATATGTCCAGCGCGACAGTAAAAGATTCACCAAAATGCCGAAGACCGGAAGACCAAGAGTCAGACAGAAGGGAAAGAAGATAATCAGTAGAGCGTTTCTAATGAAAGCCATACTGGCAATCAGAGATAAGATTAGAAGAATGGAGATGTTTCCTAATCTTCCTATTAAGGATAGATTCGAAAACTTTAGAAAGAACAGAGCTTAAAGAAATGGAGCGTTAGTTAGAGGGTTGAGAGGGGTCTCCTTTCTTCGGCACAGGCTGAATGAGCGCACGTTTCCAGCAATAAGGAAAGGTTGAAGTAGAAAGACATAAACGAAAAAGTTTACCAAGGCAGGGTGCAAGTTCGGAAGTATAACTTTTGAGAGCCACAGAAGAAATACCATCAGGACCGTACGCCTTCTTAGTGTTAAGCTCAGTGAGAGCAGAAATAACGTCTTTAGAAGAAATTACAATTTTAGGGATAAATGAGTTGGAGGGGGTTCAAGGAGTAGGAACACATCCCGAACTGTCTAAAATTGAATTAGAAGCAAAAGTTTGAGTGAAGGGTTCAGCTTTAGAGGAAGACAAAACGGCAGTTGTACCGTCAGAATATACTAAAGCAGGGAAAGAGGAAGAATCAAAGAGAGAAGAGGAATCGGAAAGATTATTGCATTTGCGATAAAGTCTAGCACAAAGCGTTGATTTCTAAACTTCCCTCTTTCGGAATCTATCTTTCTCTCTGATTTCCTTTCCGGTCGTTCTATAGCAACTGTTACAAACGGCCATCGTTCTTCCCTTAAATCTATTGATAGTGGTTCCTCAAAGATCTGTTCTATCCCCAACACTTTTTCTGCTTTTCATTAATGACCTTCTCCCTCTTCCTTCATCTCCTATCCACTCCTATGCAGTTAATAGACGCGAGGAAGGAGGCTTTGTAGCAGCTGACCTCTGATCTATCTCGCATATCAAATTGGGGCAAAGAAAACATGGTTGTTTTCAATGCCACCAAAACTCAATTCTTTCATCTGTCTACTCGAAACAATCTTCCACAAAACTATGATATCTTCTTCGAAAACACTCAACTCAGACCTTCATCTCTCTTTAATATTCTTGATGTTTCTTTTTCTTGTGATCTTTCTTGGAAAGATCATATTACCTCTCTTTCTAAAGAAGCTTCTAAGAGGTTAGGTGTTCTGAGGTGCCTTCAGTATTTCTTCACTCCACTGTAGTTGCTTGCTCTGTCTGTATATGGAGTGTGCGTCACACATCTGGGGTGGTTCCCCTCATACAGCTAGCCTTGAGAAGGTTGAGTCTAGGGCTTTTCGTTTTATCAACTCTCCTGCTGTCACTCATTCTCTCCAGTCTCTTTCTGACCGTCGAATTGTTGTGTTACTCTCTCTATACTATTGCTATTAAAATGGATACCGCTCTTCTGAACTCTTCTCGTCGCATACCTCCTCTATTGAGAGGAGCTCGTGCGTCACGCCTTTCTACACAGTCTCATCCTTTCTCTATCCAACTCTCAGACCCAGACTTAACCGATATGATTACTCTTACATATACTCTATTGTTAAAGTCTGGAAACACACTACCTTCATATATTTTTCCAACTTCCTATGACTTACACACCTTCATACTTCGTGTATCAGGTCACGTTGGCCTTTAATTTGACCAGGTTTCCGTCTTTCCCCCTAACTCTGGTGGAAATATTTTTAGGCAACTTGTCTTTGCCCACCAGAGGTGAAATAAAAAATATATATATATATATATATATATATATATATATATATATATATATATATATATATATATATATATATATATATATATATATATATATATATATATATATATATATATATATATATATATTCACATTGATGTTTACAAACTTCTACAGATGGAAGGTGACATCATCACAATGAAATTCCACTAAATACATATAGGACCGTAAACCACTCGTTTACGTGATATCGAGGGGACAATATGGGAAATAACACAAGCACTATACACTATAGCTAAAGATGTTGCAGGTTCCTTAGGAGGGATGCCATAAACTAGTGTTACGAAAATGGTAGGTGACGTCATCACGGAAACATCCCGTATACCGATTGTCAAAGGAAGTCATCTAAGGTAGCTAATATATGGGGAGGATATTACCGAAAGGCAACATTTACTGCGGAGAGTCGAGGAAGTCGCAACACGTATTAGGTACACTAAGAAACTCATTCAGTTAAAGGCCGGTATGGTCCGCCGCTGCCAGTAATGTATCCAGATTAGGGGCTTACATTTTAAACACCTGTTGTAATGGCATCCATGCAACGTAATAAACTTTGGTGTATGGAGTTTGTTTCATTTCTAAATTTTCCCCTTGATGTCACAATAAAAGAGCAGCTTACAGGTCTATATGTATTCGGTGGAATTTCATTGTGATGAACTAATGATGCCACCTTCTATCTGTAGAAGTTTGTTAATTTCGATGTGAGTACATATATATATATATATATATATATATATATATATATATATATATATATATATATATATATATATATATATATATATATATATATATATATATATATATATATATATATATATATATATATATATATATATATATATATATATATATATATATATATATATATATATTAACAATCTGTGAAGAAGTAACAATTTTAATGACATTTTAAAATACATTCTGATATTAATATTTAATATATATAATACTTAAAAAAGCCATTGTTAATTTAATATCAGGCAATTTCAGCCGGATAGTAAAAATCGGATATCCTGCCCGTCCCCTATATATTATATATATATATATATATATATATATATATATATATATATATATATATATATATATATATATATATATATATATATATATATATATATATATATATATATATATGGGTAAAAAATATAAAAAAAAGATCGGCGAGTAATAAAATCCGAAAAAAAACATTAAAAAAAAGATTGAAGAAAATGGTGTTCTCTTTTATATCCTTTAATAAAGAAGAAAGTTACCCAAATTGAAGCTCATTTTCTAGGCTTTAAGAAAAGTCCAAATTAATTTTGGAGGCAAATATTTTTCAATGTGACATTACGAATGAGAAAGATTCCCTTATGGAACATTCAAATAAAATTTAGATATACGAATTTCCAAAAATGACTCCCCAAATTTAAAAGTTCATTTGCAAATATAAGAATATATATATTATATATATATATATATATATATATATATATATATATATATATATATATATATATATATATATATATATATATATATATATATATATAAGTAAATGTTAAGAAGTTGTCTGACCATTCGATATATGAAAATATCGATATATCGAAATATCGATATATCAATGAAAATTTTCTTACATTTGAATTATTATTATTATTTAGGTATCATTTCTTTATGACAATATTATTATTATTATTATTATTATTATTATTATTATTATTATTATTATTATTATTATTATTATTATTATTATTATTATTACCATTATTATTAATTTACTTTTCTAGCGTACTTAGTTCGACTTCATAACCTGAATGATCGACGTTGCTGTGTGATACAGGCATAACCGATAGATGAATTGACGTTGCCGTGGATATATTATTTTTTACACTTGTCACATTCTTTTTTGGTAACTACTAATTTAAAATGTTGCCAAAACGCTAGAAGACTCCAATCTGTGGAACAAATTTCACTTATATACGAAAGAGTACAACTTGTCACTATGGAAGGCAAATTATAACTATTTATTTTAAATATACAGTATTTTAAATTGAAAGAAACTTCAAAATATCGATATATCGAATGATCAGACTTTTTAACATAAGCTATATATATATATATATATATATATATATATATATATATATATATATATATATATATATATATATATATATATATATATATATATATATATATATATATATATATATATATATATATATATATATATATATATATATATATTATATATATATGAGTAGGCTCTCCTTCACACACACAAAATACTATTATATATATTATATATCGATGGCGTCGACGACAGTAGCCTCGGAGAAGACCCAGGGGGCGGCTGCCAAAAATAGGCCCTAATCCATCCCTCTCCCTGTCACCACTTGGGGAGTCGGTGGTCTCCAATGATGGGGTTGGCGCCACCAGGACTCTGCAGTAGTCTTGTAATGATGCATGGTCTAATTTTTCATTAATTTCTACAACATTCGCGGTCTACACTCCAACTTCCACTTTGTTGAACATCACCTCTTGTACTTGACCGAAACTCAGATGTTTCACCGAGTTCTGATAGCAAACCCTATTCTGTTTCCTCCTACTGTCTCCATCCTCAATTTTCAGCCAAAGGCGGTTGTTAAGCATACGTGCGCAACGATGTCGTCTGTTCTCGTGTCTCTAATTTGGAGTCTTCGAATTTACCACCTTATGGCTCAGGTTCTCTTGCCATCCTATGACTAAAATAATTTGTTCTGTTTATTTACCTCCTAATACTTCTGACTATCCTAAATTCTTCGACTATTTAAACTCCAAAATAGAGCACGTTCTCTCTTCTCCTTTCTCTGAAATCATTATATTAGGTGATTTCAATGTTCAACACCGCCAAAGTATTTCTTCTAGTTCTCATGATACAGCTGGTGAACCTGCTTTCATTTTGCTATCCAAAACGACCTTGAGCAGTTGGTGCAGTTCTCTACTCGCATCCCTGATAGTCTTAGAGATGAACCCAACAT
>SEYY01011513.1:0-5000 GCA_009176605.1 Armadillidium nasatum | reverse complement strand
CCACCCCAGATGTGCGAAGCATACTCCATACAGGGGCGAACAACACCCCTATACAGAGCAAGCAACTGGGGTGGAGTGAAGAAATGCTGAAGGCGCCTCAGAACACCTAACCTCTTAGAAGCTTGTTTAGAAAGAGAGGTAATTTGATCTTTCCAAGAAAGATCACGAGAAAAGGAAACACCGAGAATATTAAGAAAAGAGGAAGGTCTGAGTTGAGTGTTTTCGAAGAAGATATCATAGTTGTGTGGAAGATTGTGTCGAGTAGAGAGATGGAGGAAATGAGTTTTGGTGGCATTGAAACCGACCATGTTCTCTCTGCTCCAGGGCAATCCTCCTTGCGTCTAATAACTGTTGTTGAGAGGGTGCTTTAAATTGAAAAGAGTAATGAAGGGGAGTCTAGCATAGGAGTGGATAGGAGATGAAGTAACAGAGAGAAGGTCATTAATGAAAAGTAGAAAAAGTGTTGGGGATAGGACAGATCCTTGAGGAACACCACTATTAATAGATTTAAAGGAAGAATGGCCGTCTACAACTGCTGCTATAGAACGACCGGAAAGGAATCAGAGAGAGGGTCAAGAGAAGGATAGATTCCGAAAGGGAAGTTTGAATCAAAGTTTGTGCCAGACTTATCGAAAGCCTCGATATGTCTAGCGCAAAGCAAAAGATTCACCGAAATGCCGAAGAGCGGAGACCAAGGTCAGAGAAGGCAAGGAGACACCATAGAGCGTTTCTTACGAAAGCCATACTGCGATCAGAGATTGATTAGAAGAATTGAGATGTTCCAAATCTTCCTGTTAAGGATAGATTCGAAAACTAGAAAGAACGAGGTTAAAGAAAAGACGATAATTAAAGGGTGAGAGGGTCCCCTTCTTCGGAACAGGATATAGCGCACTTTCAGCAAGAGGGAAGGTTGAAGTAGAAAGACATAGACGAAAAAGTTTACCAAGGCAGGGTGCAATCGGAAGCACAAGTTTGAGACCACAGGAGGGAACCGTCAGACCGTACGCCTCTTAGTGTTAGCTAGAGAGAAGAATACGTCTTAGAAGAAATTACAATTTAGGCATAAATGATTGGGTTGAAGGAGTAGGAACACTCCGGAATGCCAGGTTGAATTAGAAGCAAAAGTTGAGCGAAGCCTTCACTTTAGAGGAAGGCAAAACGCATTGTACCGTCAGAAGATACTGAGGAGAAAGAGGAAAAGCAAAGTTAAAGTGACATTTTTTGCAAAATCCAGAAAGGCGTGATAAGAAAACCAGAAAGATTGTTGCATTTTAAGCGAGAAAGGAGTTTTAGTGAATAAAGATTTTGACGATTCCGGGATGAAATATAAGTTCATGAGTTCAGAGTTGAAGACGATATTCCTGAAGGCAGCATCCCTGTGACGGATAGCACGAGACAAGCAGAGTAAACCAACTTTATTAGTTTTATTATATATATTATATATATATATATATATATATATATATATATATATATATATATATAAATATATATGAAAACGTTAATAATTGCTTTTTAAATTTTTTTAAATTTTTCCATATATATATATATATATATATATATATATATATATATATATATATATATACATATATATATATATATATATATATATATATATATATATATATATATATATATATATATATATATATATATATATATAATATATATATATATAATATATTATATATATATATATATATATATTATATATATATATATATTATATATATATATATATATATATATATATATATATATATATATATATATATATATATATATATATATATATATATAAGCATTAAATCTACGGATTTTCTTTCCTATACTTTAATATTTTGACAAGTGTTCATAATTAATTTAGAATTTAAACATTTTCTATATACCATTTAAGGTCAAGTGACGATTCACATCCATACTCTTTTACGATGTCATGTGACGATTATATTATATATATATATATATATATATATATATATATATATATATATATTATATAATATGTATCTATTTATTTTTTTTCCTTTTTAAAAGTTCATATCTCACGGGCATTGCCCTATTCGACGAGAGATACTTTTCTAGGTAGTATATATCTAGGATCTCCGAGTGGGATTGAACCAGAGTTCTCAAACCCGTGAATCAATCACTCCACTGTTTGAACCACGGTAAACAGCAGCATACTACTATACCCTTTAAAGCTTTTCCTTTGGTCAATGTTAGGTTAGGTTAGGTTAGGATAGGTTAGGTTAGGATAGGTTAGATTAGGTTAGGTTAGGTTAGGTTAGGTTTGGTTAAACTCGATCTCACTCTTCAAATTTCTGTGTGAAACTTAATTTCTTATTACTTGGTCTATAACCTTCTAATTCTTAAGATAATTTCGTTTAAAACTTTGAATTTATTGAATCCTATATGCAATAAAATTTATAAAACTATATAATTAAAAAATACGAAAAACTTTTTTTGAAAATTATAAAATTTTTCATAAAATTAAAAAAAATATAAAATTCTATAATTAAAAAATAAGATTAAAAAAAAATATATATATATTTTCAATCTGATTTTGAAATTTAAAAGGTCGATTCCGTAGAGTTTTTTTTAATTTAAAATGGTATGGGATAATTTTTAATTTTCTTTTTTTTTATAAATTAAATTAAATAAAAAATTATAAAATTATATAATAAAAAATAGGATATATATATATTATATATATATTATATATATAATATTATATATATAATTAATATATAAATAAAAATAACTACTTAAAGTAGTTCTTTTTTCTTTTTATTAAGATATTTTTTTTAAAATTAATTAATTAATTAATTAATTATATATATTACTATTATGAATATTATTATATTATTATTATTATTATATTATTTTATTATTTATTATTATTATTATTATTATTATTATTCATAATTATAATCATTATCATATATAATATTATTTTATTTATTATTATTATTATTATTATTATTATTATTATTATTATTACACTTTTCAATGATTATTCCGGCACAAAACTTTGGTACCGAATTATGAGTAATTTTGTGGTTGTGATTCCAAAACTTTTATATGTTCGTGCGTATCACATTATTACTATTATTATTATTATTATTATTATTATTATTATAAATATCCTATTATTATTATTATAATATTTTTATATATATATATTTGTTATTATTATCATTATCTTAAATAATTTTATTATACCAATATTTATTTTATTATTTATTATTATCTATAATCATATTATTATTATTAATTTCTATCATTATTATTATTATCATTATTATTATTATCCCCATATTTTATTATTATTATTATTATTATTATTATTATTATTATTATTATTATTATTATTATTATATATTAATATTATCTACATCATATGCAAAATAAACTCACATTTTATGGAAAGTTTTATTCCTTTTTTTTTTTTATTTTAGTTTCAATTTGTTTGGCTATTAAATTTTTATTTCACATTTACTTCAAAGAAGACTGTACTTCTGAATTATTCTGTCGCATACCTCTTTCATTGAAGAAAGGCTTAGGCGACACGAGTTTCTACACAGTCTCATCTTGTCTTTATCGAATTTTTAATAGTCATTCTCAGTCTTACTTATATTCAATGATTAAACCCTAGAGATCGATCGTTTTATCTAGTTTAGCATCTTCCTTTAACATGTACACCTCTCAACGTCTAAATCATTTATGGGGATAAATCGTCAATTAGAAATAGCTTACATGGGCTTTTAACATTTCCATTAGTGTTATCGTAGGGCCCGACCCGAAGACCTTTAGGCAAGCCAAAACCCTTAGAGGTTGGGAGGAGAGTAAGCGAAGCTGCTAAATATTATATTATTATAACTATTATTATTATTAATGCCATTATTTTAATTATTATTATTAATATTATTATTATTATTATTATTATTATTATTATTATTATTATTATTATACTATTATTATTACTATTTGGTTCTAGTCTATATTTTATATTTCATTATTATTATTAATAATAAAAAAAAAAAAAAAAAATTATATTTTATTATTATTATATTAAAAAAAAATAAAAAAAAAAAAAAAAAAAAAAAAAAAAAAAAAAAAAAAAATTCAATAAAAAAAAAATTTTATTCATTTTAAGAAATGATTTTTATATTTTATGATATATTTCCATATAATATAATATTATATATATAATATATATATATTATATAATATTATTAGATTATATATATATATATAATTATACTTCGATAAGTCCTGGGATTCCTCACGATTCCTATTTATTCATAATTGTTTCTTAACAAGAGGTAAACTGTTAATAATTTAAAAATGATACAATTTTGAATTTCATGTTAATGTTAATGTTTTATTATTATTATTATAATTATTATTATTATGATTATTATTATGATTATTATTATTATTATATATAATTATTATTATTATTATTATTATTATTATTATTATTATTATTATTATTATTATTTATTATTGATTATTATTATTATTATTATTATTATTATTATTATTATTATTACTATTATTTTTATTACTAATGTGAATTAATCTATATTTAATTGTTAAATTTGTCCTTTTTTTAACTATTTAGAAAAAGAAAATTAATTATTATTTTTATTTATTAATGATGATACATAAAATTAATTAAAAATTACAATTGTCATGTAATTATTAAAATATTTTGTAATTATAATTAATAATTACTTAGTACTTATAATTAATAATTTACTAATTATAAATAATATAAGCAATTATAAACTGTTAAATTTTTGTTACGAAACAATCCCCAAAGGAAAGATCAAGTCAAATTGATTCCAAATATAAAATAAAAATTTAAAAGAAAAAAAATTTTTTTTCCTTTCTTTAAAATTTTTTTCTCCGAATTTGTTGAGTCAGAATTATAGAAAAGAATCCTTAAACTCTTTTAATTGTGAAATATAAAAATCAGATTTAATTATATA
>SEYY01011512.1:107500-132500 GCA_009176605.1 Armadillidium nasatum | reverse complement strand
ATATATAATATATAATATATAGATAGGTAAATAGTAAGTAGGTTAAGAGTATTAGAGAAGTATAGGTGATATATATATATAATCATAAATATATATATGAATAGATAATAGAGAGATTAAATATAATATAGAATATAAATAAATTAAAAAAAAGAAAAAAATAATAAAGATAATAAAAAAAAAAAAAAAAAAAAAAAAAAAAAAAAAAAAAAAAAAAAAAAAAAAAAAAAAATATATGTATATATAATTAATTACAGTAATTATGCTCATAACAACTGTCGAGCTCTGTTTGAGGGGTTGTGGGGGGGTGGGTGACGCGATTAAGTATCACACCCCGACATATTACCCCAACTCTGCGTTAAACCCGAGAGAGTGAATCCAATAGCCAATCTAAGAGGACCCCGCTGGTAGGCCATACAGCCCCGACAGAGGAATATATATTATATTATTGATATATATATATATATGTTTTTATATATATATAAGGTAATATAGTACGATAATACCATAAATAAGATAAGTAATAATCTAGAGGCAAAATGTTAACATAATACCACTGGCGAATGCCAAGCTGACAGTATTAATATATTATTATATAAAATGCCAATACATTTGACATTAGGTCATTCGCGTGAGAATCAGAGCCTCACGAGATTATGAGTAGTACAGGCAGGAAAACTGAATTTATATGCGCTCATACCTAATTCGATTATCTAAGAGATTTTCTCACAGCTCCTCTTATCTTCACAGAACCTTTTTGTCCCTTCAAAAGAACACAAGAAACTCAGACCCCCTTACAAATTGTGAGCTCAAGACTCCCGCTCGAGAACTTTGTAACACTTTAAAATCAAAGGCGAAATAACTTTTGTTTTATTCCTCAGCTGAGTAAACTATTCATTAATTTCTCTGCTGAAAAATAACAAACCACCTTCGCAATAGATTCTTGTTATATGTCGTATATAGAGATCTAATAATATATATAAATCCTATATACTTATAATAAAGAATAATCAATTAAAACCTACACTTCACTATATTAAACATATATAATATATATTTATTTAACATGTTATTGAAAATGTTAAAAAAAAAAAAAAAAAAAAAAAAAAAAAAAAAAAAAAAAAAAAAAAAAAAAAAAAAAAAAAAAAAAAAAAAAAAAAAAAAAAATTATAAAATTAATTAATAATAATAAAATATAATAATATATATATAATAAAAAATTATATTAAACAATAATTTATATTATAATTTAATATAGAAAAATATATATAATATATAATATATAAAATATAATTTTTTTTTTTTTTTTTTTTTTTTTTTTTTTTTTTAATATATATATATAATAAAGAAGATATTATAAAGATATATAAGATAAAGATAAAAAGAAATAAAAAGAATTATTAAGAATTATGAATATGATGATATATATAAAAATAAAGATGATATAGAATTTAAGATTCGTAAGAATACAATCAGTGACAGGTAGTAAATATACATATACAAGAGTACCAAGTGAAATATATAATGAGCCAATAAAATAAGAGCTCATGACATTAAAGAATAAGTAAGTAGTAGTACGTGAACAAAAATAAAAGCAACACTAAATCCGAGTATAATCGTAACACGTATAGCATTATACTAAAATAGTAATAAATTAATAGTATGAAATAATAGAAAAAATAATAAAAAAAGAGGAAGAAGTAAAAATAAATATATGTAAATAAATAAACACTAAGTATATACATGAATCTGTATGAGGTGTAATTAGTTCTAACGTTATCATCTTTTCTCCGATAAGAAAAAAGGCGAGTAATTTGAGTAATATTGGCAAGTACAGACATATTAGAAGTCTGATCCGAAAGTGCTGATGCTCACGAATGGCATCCATGTTAAAAATTGTAGGATGAATGTATTATGTTGTAGGAGACACCTCATATTCAGTTCATTCTGAGAATTGAACTTAGCGAGGAGATGTTTGATAACCAAACGCACCTTATTCGACTCGATAAGATACAAGCAGGCGGTAATAACAGAAGAGTAAAATGGAGAACTCATAACCACGAGGAATAAATGCAAAAAATTAAAATGATTAGAATTAGTTAATGTGGTAGTAAACAATATTCGATCTCGCAATTGCAATTGATGTATGACGTTGCTGTAATTATTATTAATTATTATTATGCGGGTATTATGTAATAGTGGACTATATCTACAACTCTGCTTAATACAAAGTCCATATAAATTATCTGTATTCATGTATTATTAATGTAGCAGTTATTATTATTATTCCTTTATTTAATATACCTCGAGAATATAGATATTATTATATTATTCATATTAATACAGTTACTTGATTACTTATGTCAGTGGTGTCTTTATGTAGCGTTACTATTATTTTATTATTATTATTTATTATCGTTTTTTTTTTTTTTTTTTTTTTTTTTTTTTTTTTATTATTATTATTATTATGTGATTCATTTGCTTGATTATTCAGAGAGATTATTAGTTAAAATTAGTGTACTCCTTCCAATTGTTATCGAAGCATAAATTCTCATACAAAATTGAAAACAAGTTAACGATCTCAATGATTTACGTAAATCGCGAAAAGGAATTTCTCAAGTAACAAATGAAAAAAACGAAATATACAATTGAAGATAAACAGCGATATTAAGGTTCAGAGCGTAAGTAACAATAAATTTGCTAAGGCCGTAAAGCTCTCAACAATAAAGAATGATATAATTTACGGTCTACGAAATAACTTGAAGGATACCAACTACTACAATTTTAATAATGTATTCCTTAAGCGATAACTACCACAAATCTGAAGAACTGGTACCTTTTACACCATATTTTGGAAGAACCATTCAACGAATACGTTATATCTAATTATAATTATCAGATCAAGTGACAATACATTAACTATACAACATTCATTAATCATCACACACAACCTACTAACTACTACAACAATTCTATATATATTTATTATTATTAGCATTAATATAAAGCCAGAGATCAGATGATAAGATAAAAAGAAAAAGATGATAAAATATTATTATTAAATAATAGAATAAGAATTAGTTTGAAAAATGTGAATTTAATGTAGCTTAACATTATTAATCATTTTTAATTTTAATTTATTTATTATAATTTATTTACATTTATATTTAACATAGAATAGAATTTAATATGAAATAAAAGAATAAATAAAGACAAGAATTTTTTCAAAAAAGAATTGTTGATAAGAAAAACATATTCAAGACATCCAAAGATGAATATAAGATTAACTAAAAAATTAATATTTATTATGTTGTTTATCATAAAAAATGATGATAATAACTTTAAAAATAATAGATAAATAATAAAATAATGAATAAAATAAATATGCGTAATAATAAATAATAAAATGAAAATAATAATGTATAATAGTAGTTCAGTAATGCAAATTAATAATAATCATCGTGAGCCATGATAGGATCATAACAAATACGAGGGAAGAGATGCCAAATTGGATGCTCGATAAATCAACAAACCGAGCCACTCAGGACAAGGCGATAACACGTTGCCTGAGGGTCAAAGGGACAACATCTCTATGAGAAATGACCGAAGAAAGGAAATGTATTCCCCAACCAAAGTGATCAAGATACTCATTGCACTATGTACTCGTTTATAAACGAAAAAGGCAGACAAGATGCACTGACAAACAACAGACAAAAAAGAACTTGGACACATATCGAAAGCATAAAGACGCGCACCTATGACGTACTGCTCGAGAGCGATCGACCTAAAAACGAGAGTGTTCTGAGCCGGCATTATGCATAGGCAATAAGGTATGACTATCTCATGAGCGCTAGGTTAGTAACACGCTAAAGGTCAGTACATAAGATGAGAACAAGGAAAAGCAATACGTAAATGTAGACTACCCAGGGCGTATAAACAAAACGGCAGCAATACGAAGTACTATATACTGACTAACTACAATAAAGCTCAATAGGTAAACTATATAAATTAATATAAGAACAGTAACAAGTATATATATATATAACCTAATCGTATATATCCCAATAGATAAATAAAAACCATTATACTATAAAGACATACCAACTACAACAGGATAATAAAAGGGAAAGATGCAGGTATATAGATAATAGGATACTCAAACTAAAGTATAGAAATAAGAAATAGGATAGATAAACAGGGAATGGGGTGTAAGTACTGAGATAGTAAATAAAAGAAAGTCATAGTAATTAAATACCTAAAAGAGAACGATATATATATATATATATAGAACAAAAAGTATAATGAAAGATAAAAAAAAAATAAAATTGATAGAACTAACTAAAGATGAGTAAATAATAAGATCAGACAGATAAAAGTCAATAACTAATATATTAGATTACTCATAAGGATAGATGCATTAGGAATAAAAATAAGTAAACCCGTAGGCAGGAATAGTATATATAATAGGCATAAACGTGCAAAGCACAGCTAGCTTAAATAATCACTACTAAGGTACGCGAATATAATAGGCTCTTAATATATAACAACAAATAGTGACATCACGGGTAATGGTGAAACAAGGGAAACTAATATAATATATATCTATATATAATTCAGGAGCTGCTGAGCCGCTCTCGTCATTCAAATATCACTGTGGGAGCACCATAATTAAAGCATGACTCAAAATCGAAAAGACGTATTAAAAACAAGCGCAGAGCAGGATATCAGAATTGGAAGCCGGGAAGTAATATGCACCTAACGACAACCTATTAGTTTGGAAGTCTACGTGACGACGGACTCAGCTGCTGTAGACTCTTTACGAAGATTGAGAGTACTGGATGCCCTGTATAAATGATACCATTTAAGTAATTTAAATAGACTATAATAATATAAACTAGGACGTAAAAGAATAAAAATAAATACTATATATATATAGTAATACTAACTAGGGATCACGGTAGTGAATAACAGATAAGTCGTAAAGCCGGAAATACCATGTACAAATACGCCTTAATAAACATAATAAGAAGGCCCACTCAGGTATAGTCAAGATAGGATCACCATCGTACATACTGAACACCGCGCGAAGAAAAAGGCATACCTATATAGTGGGGTTTCCTCCCTCGTTTACTTGTTAGATTAAACCTAAGTCGTCATGTCATAACTAGCGTTGGAGAGGCAATCCCATAGCAAGCATTCATTGTGAGTGCTCACAACTAAATGTGTTTAGAACAGCCCGATTGATAGCCTGGGTCACACAAGCCAGAAGGTAACCGCAAGTATTTGCTATCAGCACTAAGAAACGAGAGGCATTAAGGTACCTTCTGTACCACGGATTTCGCCTGCTAAATGCATATCATCAGAAAAACAAGAAACACAAACTAACTTAACGTTTATACATAAATAAAAAGACTGAACCAACTTACAAATATAGAGAAAAAAGAGATCACACTATTTTATCTCTCACCATTATGTGTTATATTTATGACAAGAAGAAATGATCCAGAAAAATTTAACTCTTCCCTATTAAAATATTAATAAAAGAAAAATTCTGACAAAGTAACACAGAAAGAACACATACTAACGAGCAAGTACAAGCTGACTGAAGAGGCCGAGCATACGAGAGTATGAAAGGGTTAAGCTTTAAAACCAATTTTAAAATCACCAGATAGATGTTAAATGAGTTATCACAGCTCGCTTCTTTCCCACCACATATTCTAGCTTCCAGTAAAAAGTAAAGTCTCAGTCACCTCACCCATTAAACTCAAGGCTCTACAATCACCTACAAAAAACTGTTTAATTCAAGGAATCTCTCGGAACACTAGAATCCTTCTATCTGAGAGGGCCAGGAGGCAGGGGGAAGAGAGCGGAGGGAGAAGGAAGGGGGGTGGGCATCTTTAAAACTTAACAAAATTTTTTTTTCTTTGCGGAAAGTTCCATCCGTTTTATTACATACAATAGCAATGAAAACAATATGGATAGGTTTTGTAACTGCATTCTAAAGGATTGCAACATTACAGAATATGACGTGATCGATGGATAAAGTCCGAGAAAGTTGAGGTGCTCAAATATACTATCTACCTAACAATCAGTCTAGCACAATGTAGAAACACCAATTCCAGAACACAAACGAGACTTTCATTAACATTGAGGATCATCGTACAGTTCAGCCCTCAACAAATCTATCGAGAATAAAAACTTTGTATATGAAGTAATCTATGATAAACATCACATTACCAGAAAGATCGAACTTAGCAGCATAGAACTTTCCAAATTAAAGCATTGTTTTTGAGCTTATGTTGCTACAATGGAATCATCTGGTAGATGATATGAAGGTAACTGTAATTAGTTTACGAAGTAAAAATAAATAAATAAAAAAAACTGTTTTTCAGGACACAAAAGAGTGTCATGTCATGATGAGGGATGTCTATTAATGATTAAGAATATATCATACAGTCCATAAGAATAAAGACTTTTATATTAATTATTCAAAATTCTCACTAAAAGCTATTTTTCTTCAAATGGAAACAACTTTCCTTAACTCCCTTCGCCCATTATATTGTTAAGGAAATCTCTGAATACCCGGACAAAATTATCTAGTGCATGAGTAATGAAGGTAATACTTGGAATGTTTGAGATGATGTCAAAGCGATTACTAATTTGTTGTATTTTCAACAAAGGATACAAGAATGCTGTCGTGCAAGAGATCTCCATTTCAAAAAGAAGGATAAGCCTCTCCGTTTATAACACATACCTGGTTTGAAAAATGATGCTTAACAGCCACTTGTATATCCAATAATGATTTTACTTTCACAATTAAACATTAAATTTTGCATTATCAAAAATTTTGTCATGGTACTGGACAAAGAGAATCTGGTATTCACATTCTTGTAAGATAAATTCACACAGATGAAGAGAGAAATGTTCCTCAGACCACAGCAAGATACGTCAGCTATTTGATGATCCTCGATTTAACATCAAAATCAGTGAAAACTAGAAGAAGAAAATAAAAGGCTTTCCATCCAATGTGTAACAGAGTTTTGGGAAATAAGGCAATTGCGATCATGTTGCAAATAAGATTCTGACCATCCGTACTATAAAATTTAACTCTAAAATGTATGAGAAACTTTGCGTCATTCATTCACATTTTAATTCATTTTAAACTTTGGTGAAATAAGGGATGAGCATATCCACCACCAAGCTGCTTCAATAAAGCAAATGGAGAAGAGGATCAAAACCTAAAGAATAGGATCAAAGTTGACCGGTTTATGCTGGAGTGTATAGAATGAAGAAGTAATCAACAAACGACAAAAGCAGCTCCTAATTGGAAACTAGTTCATAAATTTTGCATAAATTGTGATGTAGGTTCAATTTACAGGAACTTTTTCGTTAGGATGAATTAGATAAGGTCAGGCAGGTTTCATTGTAAAATTTGCGAAGTGTATTTTAAAATGTCCTTCTTTGAATTATTTTGTAGTCACACATTTAGAAAATAAGGGTAATTTAACCTAACCTTACCAACCAACCTAACCAAACCTACACCAAATTCCAAATGTTGTCACTATTGCATTATAATAGTGACAACATTTGGAGTTTAATTGTGAGTATTTTAAAACAGAAATTTATTTTTAAGCATTTTTATTACAGAAAAGCACTGAGAGCGGCATTGATATTATTTCCCCTGCTAGGAATACCGAACCTCTTGTTCGCTTTTAACCCTAGAGACAACGCATGGCTTGAGGGTGCCTACATGCTCTGCAATGCCACTTTACACTCTGCTCAGGTAAATAGAAAAACAATTTTGTAAAAGATATATAATTGGGAAACATGTCCTATTATATTGAAGGATTTTGTAATAAGCAAGAATATTTGAATATAACTAAAAAATTTTCTAATTTCAGGGAATTTTCGTTGCTATTTCTGCATTGCTTTTGTACAGCAGAAGTCAAAGAGCTATTCCAGAAGCGTTGGCGTCGTTTAAGGGCTCCAACAGATGTCGCTCGCAGGCGTAAAAGTACTAAAAGTACTATCGTTCCTCCACCGTCTTTGACTGTAAAAATACACAGGAACAATACGTGTAATTATTTAAAAGAACATGTTCCCGAAATTCAAATATCAGTTGTATAGTGTATATTGATAAGTCACTTTAAATGGCTCATTGTGTCTACAGCTGTTCAAATACACAAAGTACAAATATTTCTAGAAAAAAAGGCTTAATATACTAAATGAAATAACATTCAAATCGAGTGAACGATACAATTTGTACAATACGAATGTTTATAAAAATATTCATTTTATAAAATGTAAAAATAATTTTATATTTATTTTAGTTTTCTCATAAAACATTTATGTAATAAAATGAATTCTTAACATGGTTTTATTTCTCATTTCTTAATAGAGATGTATTTGGATGTAAAATATGACAAACATGAGGAAGTAAATATAATTTTTTTCATGACTAAGTAATTTTAAAGGTAAGCTGTGAATGTGAAAGTTCAGAGTGTAGAAACAAGAAAGAGATATCAATAGGAAAAAAAACTTAGTAATTAATAAGACAAAAACATTTTATTATGACTTCCCACCTTCAGTAGTTTCATACGTTTCTCCTTGTTAAAATTTTGTCAATTACACTCAAATACTAAATAACGTTTCTAACATCTGTTTAATTCCTTCAGTGTTTACCCAGTATCCCATCTTCTTCGTTTGGTCTCGTCATTCTAATTATTTCCATTCTTTAGCTTACCTTATCATCTTTCCTATTTTTACTTATATCATTCAAAGAATTCCTTACTCTTAGAAGTTTCCCACACCGCCTTAACATATCTGGTTTAACATTCTTTTTTTTTTTTTTTTTTTTTTTTTTTTTTTTTTTTTTTTTTTAAGTTTTCCCTTTTTTTTTTTTTTTTTTTTTTTAAAGCTATGATATTCAATAAATATCGAATTTATAATAATAATATAATAATAATAAAATAGTATATTTCAAAAAGAAAAGATTAATTTAAAATAATAAAATTAGTATTATTAATAATAATAATTAATATAAAATTTTGTATTAAAAAACAATTGTCCAAAAAATAGTTTTAAAAATATAATAATAAGCAATAAAGCTATATTATATATATATATATATATATATATATATATATATATATATATATATATATATATATATATATATATATATATATATATATATATATATATATATATATATATATATATATATATATATATATATATATATATATTATATATATATATATATATATATATATATATATATATATATATATATATATATATATATATATATAATATATATAAAATAATATTACTAAAAAAACAAGTAATTAGTATTTCAAGAAAGCAGAACATACCTCTAAATTAGTTAAAACAAGCAAACATGGCTTCCTGAGCTAACGATGAGCAAAATCGTATAATGATGATAATAATAATAATAATAATAATAATAATAATAATAATAATAATAATAATAATAATAATAATAATAAAAATTCAATTATACTCAAGCAGCAACAATTTTTTAAAGTTACTGAAATATATTAACTGAAGGTAATGAAAAGACAGGAAAACTGATTTTTAAACAGCAATCTCTCTGATATATATATATATATATATATATATATATATATATATATATATATATATATATATATATATATATATATATATATATATATATATATATATATATATATATTATATAATATATATATAATATATATATATAATTATATTAGAAAAAAATTTGAGAAATTTATTTTTACAGCCTCTTTAATGAAAACAGTTCTTGTCTGAGAAGATAAATGAATTTATCAACTAAGTATTTAATTACCAAATAATTTCTAATTAAATTTAATAATTATAATTACAACCGAGTAAACATATTGTTTGCGTTGCTTAATCTCTCTAATGTGATATTTCATTTATCTATTTAATATATTCATTATAGTATATCATTGTCATGTAAAACCTGTACAATCTAAAATCCATAACAACTCGATAAAAGCAAAATAATTTCCTGGAATATTCATTCTATTGCATATTAAAATGCTCCAATTTATTTCTATTCTCCAAGGTTAACAATTCCGATTCAATTTCAAATAACTGAAGAGTAAATTTACAACGATAAAACTATGAAATATATTAGATCTAAATAGAAATAAAACAGCTACATTACAATTCGTCACAAGTTTAAAAGAAATTAGCAGTACTTAAACAGAAAGAGAGAGACCATAGGTTATAATAATTCATTTTTCCTTGGGAAACCTTGAAAACTTTTTATATATTTGAAAACAAAAATATATTGTATAATTAAGTAATTATGCGTACATATAAAAACTGCAAATATACCCAGTTGGAGAAGTAAAATTATCAGGGATATTTCTACGATTCTTCCCAAGAATTGAAATAAAAAGGTTCTTGTAATGCAATATTGGGGTTAACTTCATCTACGGCTTCGGATATTAGAAACTCCATAAGTTCTTGAAAGATCTTCAGGATAGTAAGATCTAGAATACCTTCTATGAATGAAGACTCACCACCTCTTTTCAACTGAACTTCCCTATGGAATAATATATAATCGAAGTTATTTTTAACCTAGTTTATTTCACTTCTTTGCAGCTATAAAAAAAACTTACAAATGTGAAGGTCATTCAGACAACCCCAGTTAATGAATATAAGATTAATCAAATTTAAGTTTACATTTAACATCAAATTAAATTTCCTTTCGTTCATCTCTTTTCAAATTTGGAAACTCAGAAACAGAAAAAAACTTACTTGGTAAGAGTAACTTTGTCTTCAGATATTTGGGTAATATACATTCCTCGAAAAGTATCCATTCGTTCTTTTAATTTAGTACGTGTTACATTGAGTACAGTTTTCAGTGGCTTTCTATGACCAATTTCCTGTAGAGTTGAGCAAAGGTCATTGATATACCACGAACCTAATATATATATATATATATATATATATATATATATATATATATATATATATATATATATATATATATATATATATATATATATATATATATATATATATATATATATATATATATATATATATATATATATATATATATATATATATATATATATATATATATATGATAATAAATTACAGGAATTCTCAAACATGCAACATATTGTTTACTAGATTAAGAATAAACTTTTGTCTCTTAGACTGCAAGTAAAAGAAACTCTCCACTCATTAGAATCAAATAGTATTCATTAGTTGATTTTTGCCAAAGAAGACTAGGAAAGGGCAATTAAATGTCATTGTAATTTATCAAAACAGGGCAAGCTAGTTAAGACAACCAACGTTTTATAACAAAGTATAGAGTTTAAATATGTATATGATATTAGATTTACATTTTTAGATGAGAATGATTTTAATGAGGAAGATGACACGACAAGTTTCTGTATTATAGATATATATAGTAACTTAAAAATGAGGTTAATTACTAATCTTAATACTACTGAATTTATGAAATTTCATAATAAATTACGTATATACAAGTATACATGATATTTAAATCCTACCTCCACACTTAAGAGAAATGTAAAATATGAAAGCGAAGAACCAAATGCTTGAAATCCTTCTCCAGTTATATTCAAGGTCAACATCCTCGTCACTTTATAATTCTTACAAATAAAAAAAAAAGAGAGGAGATGTACCATGTTAGATCCACCACCATGAATAAATTAATGATTAAATAAGTTCCTAAATTTTGTAAACAGCTATAAAAGTAGAGAGAACCAACCCATATTAAGCCACAATTAAGCTAAAAAGTCTATTGATGTGCATGCCGAAATTGTGCGATTGTGAACAATAAAATCTTTCAATCAATGTAATAAAATACAGACAAGTGAAAGAAGCATAATATGTCAAACGCTTCCTTTGCAAAACTAGTGATTTACCGATTTCAGGAATCGGATCCTTAAGACGTGGTCTTTATTTATTAAAATTTTTATTTTTATTTTTGGACGGGGGGGAGGGAGATTCCGACCCGGACAATTTGATCATTGAGAGAGAGAAATCAAAAATAAAACTATCTTTACCATGTGATAAGTTTTAAGGAAGAAATTTTAATGAAACTATGTATTTAATTTCTTTCCTATTTGAAGGGGATATTTGTAGGACGTCGTGTAATGACAATTTTATTTTTTAATGTAATTTTTAGCCCACATGTGGTCGATCATTCCACTAATGAATGCAAAGCTTCAAGCACTGTTTCAAAAATCCATATGAAGATTTAGAAAACTAAAAATGCATAATCAACTGCAGAGAACTATAAAATATTGTATCAGTGACAACCATTCCATAAGTAAAAACATAATTCTTTAAAAAATAAAGACTGGGAAGCTACTTTGAAAGGCTCTATTCCATTTCAACAGTTTCTGATGGAGTTTGATCCAGTTGTACGTAGGGACCGACCGGGGTTGGAATTTGGCCGGGGCCGGGGCTGGGGTCACCCAAATTTGGCCGGGGCCGGGGTTCTGGCCGGGGTTTCCTAAAATTTGTAAAGAGGTCAAAAGCACTGAAATTTAAGGTTAAGAAAATTAGATATAAGGTTTATTTAATTGTAAGGAAGGAGTAGAATAGCCAACATTCACTTAAATTAATGATTATATGCATTTTCTCCAAAAAAAAAAATCAAAAAATTACAGTTTTGTATAGTTAAAGTTTAAAAAAAGTACAAAAATTAAAAAAAAAAGTATTCTAATTCATAATAGTGATTCAACAGGTTTACTTAAGTAAGACCCTAAGGTAAAGTTTGAAAAAATGTAAGATATAAAATTATCAATTATAACCTGTATTTATACATATCATTGTTATTTTATTGCCATGTATCAAACTTGTATCATTTAGCTGCATTATTTAAAAATTATTATTTTGTTTATACTTTCAGTCAATATGGCTAAAAGATCAGCTTCTGCAGTATTTGAATACTTTACAATGTTTCAGGATAGGCTCGAAATAGCTAAATGTTAACATCTGCAGTCAGAAAATTAGAAGAGAACCTCCGGGTGCTACAAGTAAAAAAATTTCAACCAAATCTTTTTGGAGTATCTAAAATCAAAACACAAAGATGAACATTCACTAGCAGAAAAGGAGCGGTCAAAAGAAACAGAAAAGAAAAAAAATCTTAATTTTCTTATATTTTGTTTGAAATTTTTTTTTATTATTTGACTGATTGAGCTGAAATTTTCAAAGTATGTGAATTTTTTCACGAAGTTCTGAGTTGATTTCGAGCATTTTTTTGAGTCTATAACGGTTTGAACTTATTTGGACCCAAAGTTGAAAAAAATGAATAACTGGTCAAACCACTGGTCCACATGAGCTGAAAATTTAAGCTGAATACCTTTGCCCCAATTTCTTGCATTGGTGGGAATAGGTTTTTGATATCACGTCTAGAAAAAAGTTATATAAGCACTTGAAAAAAAATTTGCAAAAATCGTACCCTTCTGGAGGAAAAAATTATTTATAAAAAACGCTACCTATTTTTTTTTTTTTGTGAATATTGTTTAGAAGGAGGGCAGGGCAACAATTATTTATTTAGTGCATTATTTAAATGCCTCTTTGTTTGAAGCGAGATATAGCCTCTCAAACTTTGGGAATTTTTGAAATTTGGCCAAAAATGGACCTTTTTGAAGGCTATATCTCAAAACCAACGAATCTCATCGAATAAAGTACATAGAGGAATTTGTAGCCCCACCCCTCCTCTATACACACCAAAAATAGGAAATGTCATAGTTGTATTTTTTTTAAAAAAATTTTGTCTGAAAAGGTGGATTTTTTTAGTTCAAAAAATTTTTTTTTCTATAGTTGGTCAGTTTTTGGCTTATAACATTTTTTCTATAACTCTGGGAACAAAAGTCTATTAGAGACTTTTGTAGCCCATTTAATTTTGAATAAATAGTCCAATTTTCAGCTCATTCTAAAAAGTGGTTTGGCACCGCCATTCAATTAAAAAAGGGTAAAATTTCAAAAAAAAAAAAAAAAAAAAAAAAAAAAACTTTTAACCGTAATAGACTCGGAAAAACGCTAGAAATGGACTTTTCTTACCGGTAAAAAATCTATATAACTGAAAGTTTCAGCAGAATCGGCTGAAAATTAAAAAAAAAAAAAATTTTAAGTATAATTTGCCATTTTAACCCCGGCCGGCAACCCCGGTTTTCCCTGATTTTTGGCCGGGGCCGGGGCCGGGGTCAGTAAAAATGGCCGGGGTTGGCCGGGGTTGGGGTTCATAGTTGTACGTGTATATTTCTATTTTGCTAATTAAGAAGACTAAGAGGAAAAGCAAATTTTAACATTTCTGAAGTACAAGTTAGTATCATTATTTTATTATAAATATATTTTAGTTAGAAATATTTTATACATACTAAATCTACATATCTCATTGTGATTTACAAAATTGGTATTAATATTATTATTATAATTTTAATATTAAATAATCATTTTGGTATCTCATTTAGCACATGCAAAAATATATTTAATATAATAATTCATTATTTTTTTTATCTCAATGGGATTTTTCAAACTTGGATGGGATCTGGCATAATTTTTGGATTCTGATTCTCTCTTAATATCTGGGCTCAGGGGTACACCACTACCCAAAACAATCTCATTTTATCTTAAAATTATTTTAAATCGAAATTCAATAAATTTAGTTATATTAATTACAAATATTGGACTTAAACTAATTATATTATGCATTGTAAAATAACAATTTTTAAGATTTTCCTAATATATATGAAATTTTTTTTAAGAGTATTAATGCAAAATTTATATCTTTCAACACATTAAATACAATTGGAAACTTTACCATATATATATATATATATATATATATATATATATATATATATATATATATATATATATATATATATATATATATATATATATATATATATATATATATATATATATATACTAAATTTATGAAAACTATTATATAAAAGATCGTTAAGTGAGCAAATCAAATCTTTTTCCAGATGCTCTAAAATCCAGTTGAAAATAGATTTTAAAAAAACAATACTTTCCTCACCAAAAAACTGCTACTATAATCAATCAATTCTCTCCCTCTCTCTCTCTCTCCTTTTAATATACTTATACATAAATGTTTTATGTTCGACAGAGAGAGACTACTACTGCTGGAAAAAAATTATTTCCTATAAGTTCTTTTGAAAAATAAGAGAAGAGAAGATAGAGATTTTTCCTTTGCATATTATTAAACATTTAACAGCTGTTCAATACTTCATATTTCAAGTTTCCATTTTTACTTAATGTTCAGTTTTAAAAGCAAGTACTATAAAATTAGTTTTCTTTCATAGACTTACACGCAGATTTGCAAAAAAATAAAATAAAAAATATATATATATATATATATATATATATATATATATATATATATATATATATATATATATATATATATATATATATATATATATATATATATATATATATATATATATATATATATATATATATATATACTCGTATATATCCAAGATGTACCTGAAGATTGACTGCGCATTGCTGAATGCTTGCCAACAGTTGCAGCAGCTATTATGCAATCACTTTCTGTGTTTGAAGTAATAGTTGCATCTCGCTGAAGCAAAATTGCTGTAAATATAAATATATGATAAAAATAAGAAAACAAAAGTACACACATATTAAAATACTTAAAATAAAAATACAAATAAGAATAACGATTGATCTAAAAACATTCAGATATTTTTGCTTGATAAAGGCAACAAATACCACGATTGTGAATTTGGACGAAAAGCTATACTAAATAAACCTTTTCAAAAGGAAGCACCTTAATCGCTGAACCATAGATATATATATATATATATATATATATATAATATATATATATATATATATATATATATATATATATATATATATATATATATATATATATATATATATATATATATATATAATATATAAAAATATATATAAAATTAAGATGTGTAGAGCTTCCTATTACCATAATTAATAAAGATATAGCAAGGAAACTTTTCTAAATGTTCTAGTGGTAAACCAGGGCAATAATGTTCTCTGTTTCATTAGATATCAGCTGGACGCTGCCAAGCTGTGAGGCTCTTCGTTCATGTCATTAATATAACGTGCAGAAGCTGGAATACATTCTATCTTACAAGAGAAAGCTTAATTGACTATGCCCTGCAGGTACAGAGAATGTCAAATATAACAGAAGCATTGTTTTTATAAAACATTTGTAATTTTTTACTCATTTTTCATGTAAGATCTAATTCTCAAATGAAAGATTAACAATTAACTTACGAGTTAGGTTCTCCTCTCCACGACATGCCTGTATGAAGAACATTTTTGGTTTCCCTATAAGGGCTCTTGCATAACATAACTTTCGAAGATCAGTAACGTAAATGCATTTCCTATCAGCCAAATACAAATTATCTGCAAAATAATAATAAAGTTTTATTAGTAATAATAATAATAATAATAATAATATATATATAATATATATATATATATATATATATATATATATATATATATATATATATATATATATATATATATATATATATATATATATATATATATATATCAAGGTAGTTTCTACCTAGGATCCAACATGAGGGGATCATATGTAAGTAGCAGAAGTATGTATGTGACTCTATCAAACAAACAGATTGAAGAATTATATATAAATATGACTATATATATATATATATATATATATATAGTATATATATATATATATATATATATATATATATATATATATATATATATATATATATATATATATATATATATATATATAATATATATATATATATATATATATATATATATATATATATATATATATATATATATATATATATATATATATATATTATATATATATATATATATATATATATATATAATATATATATATATATATATATATATATATATATATATATATATATATATATATAATATATATATATATATATATATATATATATATATATATATATATATATATATATATATATATATATATATATATATATATATATAATAATATGATTATTGTAAACAGTCAGAAGGTATTCACTTACCATCTTTATCACCATGAGTCATAACACATACAGCAAGGGCAGCCATTGCATATAATCTCACATCTTTCCTAAGTTTCGTGAAGAAAGAGCAAAACTCCTCATAATCTGGATTATCCAAAGTGACGATAGTAAAGCCAAAAAGTTTAAAAGTTCCTTCCACAAGATCTTTGTCAATATCAGACCCTCGGCGAGTATCTAACGGAAACTGAAAGGCATAACTACATTAGGAATTAATACTTTATTTTATATTTAATTTAAGTGTCTTTCAAAAAAAAAAAAAATTCCTATAAATATATTAGGCACTTTAGTTAACTCATTTAAATCTAATAAAAACTTACATCGTCCTGTGCATCTTTTGCCTCCATAAAATTGTTCACATTTATGATAATACAAAGGCCGTGGGGTTCCCCTTGTGGCATTGGGTAGAAATCTGTTATATCAAGCCCTTCCAAAGTATTATGACCACCAGGACTAATGGAATCTGGCAAAGAAATACATCATGAGATTTAAGTTATTTAGTTGTCACATAAATAAATATAAGTAACAAAGAGTACAGTATATTATTAACGAAGGACATATACAACACTAAAAATAAATAAAAATTATAATTATAAATCTGAAATATTCTTGCATTAACAGAATTTGTACTGCTTACATCTATTTTAATTATATAGAAACATAATTTTTTTTCAATAAAATATTTATTAAATCACAGTTTTTAATAATTATGGAATTGTATTATAGTAATCCTACAGTTACTGAAAAAAAAAAAAAACGTATATAAATCAATGAGTTTTTCGAAAATCTGAGAATTTTATTCAAATGCAAGAATTGATTTTAACCTTCAAACTTAAAACCTTCCTAGTCAGGTGAGGATAATGCTTTTTTTTTATCCTACACATCACTTTTAATGCTTTTTCATTTTATTCCCAGAATACCAGCACAAGCAGCAAAGACTAATAAGTTATTTTTATTTAATAATACCATTATAATATTTAAAAGATTTATAATAGCAGTATCTATTGGATACAAAGTAGATTAAGGATACATAATATTTTTTAAAAACAGGCAGCTACTTCTGGTATAAAAATTAAAATAGCTTTTACATTTGCATCACACTACAACAAGTTCCTATATATATATATATATATATATATATATATATATATATATATATATATATATATATATATATATATATATATATATATATATATATATATATATATATATATATATATATATATATATATATATATATATATATATATATATATATATATTCCAAACAATTTTTTTTTTTTTGTTTATCAATAATTTTTATATGACATATATTTTAAAGTGAAATTATGTTCCGGGCAAGTTTAATCGTATATATAAACTAATTCAACATTTGCCTCTATAATTATATATTCCACTACTTTAATTCAATAAGGTGTAATATATATTTGCTCACTATAAATAATTCTAGACAAATGAGTCTGAATGGTATAAAAGAACTTGACACTAAGTTTAATGAACACAATTGAAAGAACATTATAATACCATTTAGAATGCAAGTTATTATACACCTAATTATATTTGAAACATGAGAAATACATTTATTACAATACCACTTATATTAATAATAATAATAAAACATTTCAAACTTTAAATTCTAAGCAGAAGAAATATCAATGGAAAGCAGATACTTTAACCAAGCTTATCTGTTTAATAATAATAATAATAATAATAATAATAATAATAATAATAATAATAATAATATGTATTTAAATATACTCATTGTAGAATTTTCCATTAGCAAGATTTTTTTTTTTTTTTTAAATTTTTAAGAAATGATAGAAAGAAAAAAAGAGAGAGAGATAAATTTTCATTTCTTTTTTATCTGAATGCTTTTAATTACATTAAATTAAATTAACTCACATTAAATTAATTAGAATGCTTTAAGTTACATACTTTTTTCCCACACATATGGTTGTAGTAAACTTGCCATAGGGTGAAGATCTTGGTCTATTAAACCTTCATATATGTCACTTATAAGATCTAAGTAAGATTTCCTCTTGGGATCAAGATTTCTTAAAAACAATACTTCAAGCATTTCATCCTGATGGTGTGAATGCCAGTTTTTTAATCTGAAAAAGATGGATTGATATTTCACTATTAGGTAACTCAGTTAAGATCGAACCTTATTGATTTTTTGATATCAGTTAAAATCCATTACTTTTCAACCTCAATTTCTATTTTTTATTCAAAAAGGTACAATTACAATTTTACAATGTTTCAGTAGGTTCTATACTACTAAATACAATTTTAATAATTTGTTAGCTGTACTTTTCTCTGAAAATGGGCTTCTAAGGGGATACACATTGGTTTCCACTGAGGACCAAAATTTAGTCGATAAATATTTCATCAATTTAACCATTAAAATGCAAATATGATGCATATAACAAACAATAATAATAATACATAAAGTAGCAAAAATTGAAAAAAAAATCCAAAACAAATTAAATAAAACGAAACATTTCAATCTGTATCCCATTTCTTATTTCTTTTTGCATGCTGCAGTAAATTATTTGAATATAAAAATGAATAGAGTCAAACCAGAACAAGTAACGTTATTTCATTCTACCTTTACATAAGTTAGATGATAGTCAACGTTTAATACTATTTCATGTATAAACTTAAAAAAATCAAATCTTTATAGTCAACATTTAATCAGTTTTTTCCTTTCCCAATAGTCTTCTTAAAAATATCATGGAAAATGATGCACTTAAATATAAAAAAAATTAGCAAATGAAAAATAAAAATAATAGAGATCAATATACCAAACCAAACAGCCAAAAGTATTTTACATGACTTCATATCAAAAATTAATACAAACTCAATCATGATAAAAGCATTCCAAATAATAATATAAAAATCAGATACATTAAAAGTAGTGTAATTAAAAGAATAAAAATTTGTGTTAATTAATAAATCTTTTCATAAAATTAAGCTTTACTTTACCTTAGGGAGACAAACTGATCAGCCTGTTCTTGAGTTAAACCAGAAAACACTTGAAACAGAGCCAAATTTTCTGAATATAAGGAGCTTAGACTTTGGCATACCTTAAAAAATATTAAGCAACATATAAAGGCTTCAGATAAAAAAAAAAAAAAGGACAGAAAGAAAAGAAAGAAGACAATTCTTCTAAATTAAAATAGCATTCACATACACACACTAAAAAAACTCTTTCCTACAGTAATTATAAAGAATACCAACGAAAAAATAAATCACAAATTATGTCTGAGACTACTGTAAATAAAGATTTTAGAGAAAATGTAAATAAATTTTGAGGAATCTACAAAATCAAACTGCAGCAGTTAGGAAAATTATTATCTTTAGTACCTGATGCAATGAGTGATCCATACACAGCTTGAGATCATCTTCCAAAATATCATACCTTCCTAAGTGATAAAATGCTTCAATTAAAGGATCTAGAGCAGTTTCATAGTCTTGACTGGAGTTCAAAATTCTCAAAAGAGAATCAGAAACTTTCTAAAGGAAAATAATACATAAATACCATAAATAAATAAAAAAATAAAATGAATGAAAAATAAAAAAAAAAAGTACTGAAAACTCAGCATGTCTATGTCAAAGATAAAATAAATTTTTACAATTGTTAAAAAATAAAAAAAAAATCTTACATCTATTTGATTGCGAGATAACTCAGATATAGTTCTAAATCCTTCATGAAATGCATTTGCTTCATCATAGATGAGGAATATAAGGCTTTTCCATTCATCAGAATCAAGTTTTGACAAAATCTGTTTTACACGAACCCTGGTGAAACAAAAATCATCAAACTGATAACAAAATTCATAGTAGTGATATATATATATATATATATATATATATATATATATATATATATATATATATATATATATATAATATATATATATATATATATATATATATATATATATATATATATATATATATATATATATATATATATATATATATATATATATATATAATACAAAGGTTTAATTGCTTAACTTACCAAAATAGGCCTATATACCTACGTACCTCAATTCTCCTCTGGCTCTTTTTAATGCATTTTCAAATTCATTAAAACAAGGTAAAGGATGCTGACTGGGTAAATTCATGTTTGGATTTAGATTATCAATAATAAATATTACAGTTGTTTATCAGAATACATTTTCTATAACTGGAAAGATAATCATTTAATAGGATATATATATATATATATATATATATATATATATATATATATATATATATATATATATATATATATATATATATATATATATATATATATATATATATATATATATATATATATATATATATATATATATATATATATATATTATATATATAATATATAATATATATATATATATATATATATATATATATATATATATATATTTTAGTGATTTATCAATCTAAGGCTTCGATCCAGGAACTTGCGAGTTTTAAGGACTAAGACTTGAATTTAACCAAACTTACCCATATCTTTTTATGAGTCCATATGTAACGTGCCTGAAATTGTTTTAAAGGTTTTTTTTTTTTCTAAATTTTTTACCAATTATCTAATTGAATACTTGTATAACTTTAGTGTGCATAGAAATGGAAAAGAAAATTGCTTGTGTAATTAACTACTGGTACAATAATTTTATTCTACAACACAAGAAGGTATATTATGAAACAATATAAAATAAACTTTTCACCCTCAATATATATATATATATATATATATATATATATATATATATATATATATATATATATATATATATATATATATATATATATATATATATATATATATATATATATATAAATAATTAATACTCATATTTTTTAACAAATATGTATTTTTTTCAACATGAATGGCTAAAGGTAATATTGCATAAAATAAGATAGACAAACCAAATATATTGTAATATAGTATACAAAGATAAAATAGGCCTATTATATATTTTAATAATAATTAAAAATTTTAGTTCTTATAATTGAGTTTTATATTTTCAAGATATCCAGCCAGATAAATGAATATAAAAAACAAAAACACAAAAAAAAAAAGAAAAAAGAAATGAATAGGATGAATAACCAGAAAGTAGTAGGATATCTGTTTCACAGTCCACCTCATATCTGCACTTCAACTGGCTGATAGAAGACCTTATTGTTATTGTTCATGAGTTGCAGAGTATGGTACATTATATTTTTAAATTAAATCAGGGGAAGCTCCTAGACAAAATGGAAGGAAAGTTCAGCATGAAAGAATCAAAACTTAAAGAACAGATTTAGTGATTTGAGGAAAGCAAAGATACTCAAATTATTAAAGTAAGGTAATTTTGACAAGATGTAATGAGGGCTATTATGGCTATACACTCTTTAAAAATATGATGGACTGAAAGAGAATAGATGATAAAAAGGACAGAATGGTGGGTTGTCCCTAGCCATAAGGTACTTGTGGGTCAGATTCGTGTGTCTAATTCTGAGATAAGCCAATACAACTTCTTCATGTAGACTTCTACATAAAGTAGACCAGATTTTGGAAAAATGTTTGATAGAATGTAACTTGGCACCTAGACTGACTTCAGTCCAAAAATTCCTGCTAGCATGTTTGAAAAACTACAAATATGAAGCAGGGATAGAATATCCTCTGATATCAAGTGGGAGGTGAGATCCTCCTGACACATCATGAGTGGCTGCAAAGGTAGCAAATTTATCAGTTTGTTCATTACCTTTAGCTGTAGAATATTAACTAAATTGTAGAGATGGAGAAACCTGTAAATTTCTGTATAAAATTCTTTATATACATTATAGGAAAATGTTAGTATATAACTGTTTGCTGTCTGTAGGTCTGAATATTGAATATGAAACCAATATAAGCAGTTGTTATATATAACTGAGGTTTGGGTATAAGTAAGCATGAGCTGAATATTTTTTTTCTCTACTCAAAATATGAAGACAAAATATATTTAAAAGAATTAAATATAATGATGCATGGAAAAGTATTTTTAATCAATAAAAATACTAAACAGGCTACCTGAAAATTATTACTATATATATATATATATATATATATATATATATATATATATATATATATATATATATATATATATATATAATTATATATAATATATATATATATATATATATATATATATATTTTAATAGATTGGTTATAAATATATATATAGGAATGAATGAAATATCAGTATTAAAATTAATATTTGATAAATTTATAAATTTCAATATGAAGAAAAATATTATACTCTTCACCATTCACAGTGTCAAAACCAGAGCCAAAACCCCCTGTAGATAATGTTCTTCTGACATGCATACAATTGTACTGGTAATTATTGGATTTAATATTGAAGTTGATATATCAGCCTTTTAAAGTAACTAAATCTCATTTTCGCGTAGAGCCAAAAATTTCAAACAAAAATCTCAGCCTATCAAATTCCAAAATAACATCATTATACACAATTTGTAAGTATTTTATAGTAATATTATTAATTTGGTATTTTTATTAAGTAAGAGTGCTCTTCCCCTCTTAATTAGGCTTAATTCATTTCAGTATATTTTGTCTTTGAATTTTCAGTAAAGTCAAAAAAAAAAAAAATAATTAAATGTTCAGCTAGCTAGCCTTTACTATTATTGTGGTTTGGTCTACTGCAATGGGGGCATGTGTATATTTTTGTCAGGGATTTAAATATATGCCTTCTGCTATTAAGAGGAATTGGGGCGAATAAGCCTGTACTGTGTAGAGGTAAAAGAACGTAATTGAAGAGGATCATGGGCTCAGTATGCGGGAAATAATTTTTTAATTATGAAACTGGTAACTGAATATTTTACGAAAAATTTTTATTATAGTTTTTCATAAATTAGTACACATCTCCTGCTTACTTTTCTCGATATAAACAGAATCCCAGCCAGCTGCCTTACACTAAAGTTTTATCAAATTATAAAAGAAATAAAACAAATGAAAATAATAAGCTGTCGAATGTGTTATAAAAATTTCCGCATATAAAATAATAACAACAGTATGAGTAAATAGAAACAAAAATTCCCGTAATTCCCCTTAGGAGATATTTCGAAATTTTGGTACAGAGTATTGTTATTATTTTTGTTACATTAATGAGCGGGTTTACCAGTAATTTCTAGGCTGACACCATCCCTTCAAATATGAGGGTTGGTGATATTTAGAAAGTTTATTAAATATGAATCAAATAAAAAAAAATCATGATTTATTTGATTTTTTATTTGTTTTTGACTGCAATTTTTTAAAATGTAGGCTAATTCGCCTAAGTAACAATTAATAATCTGAATATAGTAAATAAGTAAATATTAATAGTTTATTAGTTTATTTAAATTATAATTTTTTAAAAAGTGCAAGCTATTTTAATGTTTTTTTTATATAAAAATGACGAAAAATACGACTGATAAAAAGCAATTCACTGTATTTAAATTTTAAAGAAGATGAGTGAACGATATTATATTTTTTAACTTTACAATTATTTTATGATTCTCTGTTGTTATTTAATATTTATTATTTTAAAATTTAGATTAAAATTTAAACAGATTTATTTTAAACGTCTAAACTCTCAACACTTAAATTTTGAAGAATAATAAATTAATTTATATAATTACAACGTAAGAAAATAGAGACAGTTAGAACTTAAAAGTAGAATATATATATATATATATATATATATATATATATATATATATATATATATATATATATATATATATATATATATATATATATATATATATATATATATATATATATATATATATATATATATATATATATATTTGAAGAA
>SEYY01011512.1:82500-92500 GCA_009176605.1 Armadillidium nasatum | reverse complement strand
TATATATATATATATATATATATATATATATATATATATATATATTCTCGATGTTTCTAATCGTAGCTATGATGAAATTGATATTGCTGTAGACTTTAAAATTCATGAATTGGAGAACAAGCAAAAAAAGTTCTCCATATCAAAAAATATTTTCTTCATAAAAATAAATTAATGTTAGTATCTTCTCTTCCAATTGCTTTTTCTAACACTTTGATGATAATATCAATTTAACATATGTAATTTTAATTCTTGATAACGAAAATAAATTTTATTTCTGAGGAATTTATATTCACAATGGTTTAAAATATCAACGGAATATAAAAATAGTATATATATATATATATATATATATATATATAATATATATATATATATATATATATATATATATATATATATATATATATATATATATATATATAAATCAAATGTCTTACCTTTCTTTTTGGTATGTCAGAAGTAAATGAAATGCAGAGAACAAAAAATATACTAAAAGCAGCAAAATAAAGTTCCTTTTCCTCAATCTTAAATTGTGTAGCGATTTTCATTGTGTAAACAAGAAAATACAGAAAATTTATCAAGAAATTGCATGATATAAATGTCTTAAAGAATTCAAATATTTTCTCCATCTCGTCTTTTAATTTAAGGATTTTCCATTTAAAAATTTGAAGATTTTCTGTGTTTGGTTTGGATTCGTAAACCCGATCTGTGTTCTGATTGGTTTTTGGATGTGTATTTTGAAATGAATAGTTTTGCTCTTTCTTTTTGTAATGCAAAAAGTTAATCTTTTCTATTTGAATTAGTTCTTCTATTAAACAGTCAAATTCATATGACCCGTAGTGTACCAATATGAAGAATAAATAAGCCATATTTACAAGGCCAAAAAACGTAGCAGATCCAGGAAATAAAATAATTATTAAGCTTAAAGTCAAGTTTTCAGGAATGATGACGAATAAATATATGATGTAAATTATATTATGCCCCAAACAGATAATTATGAAGACATATTCACGAAGCCTTATCTTTATGTCATTCAATCTTGCAAATTTATTTGAAATCTTTATGATTGAAACAAACTTCTGGATATTGACTTTTGTGTGAATTAATAAATAAAAAAAATTCAATACGCCAATTTTTTGCGTAAAGCCGAAAATCATTTGTTGAAGTAAATCAATTTCAAAACCGGAAATGTTATAAGAATTTGATATTCTTGCCGGAATGTTTAACACATAAAAGATGAACAATGAAATGAATAACACAAACATTGAATTGTGATACAAAGTCGAAGCAAATAATATGAATCCATTTCGTTTTCTTGTTAACGATTGAAATCTATATAAACCTAACAGGCTCAAAATGATCAGATTTGTTTTTATACAAGTAAGCATTATAACCTCTTCTCCTTACCACTCGAAATCTAAAGGACGAAGAAGCTTTTTTAGCCTTAATGTATTGTGCGTCATAAATCATTAGTTAAATTAGGTGCCTTCAAAAACTTAGTTATGATACAAGATACTTTAGAAAAGGAACGACGTTTTAAAATTGCTAAACGCTCAAATTGATTAATATATTAAAAATAATATTGGATAATAAAACCTTTCCATACTTTGATTAATTATATTATTACGTTACTATAATTGAAGTTGGAGAAAAGAAATGTGAAGTTTCATAACTGAAATAATTTTTTATGTTAATATGAAAAATAGTAATAATCTTCGAAAATAAATTGGCATATATATATAATTATTATATAATATATATATATATATATATATATATATATATATATTATATATATATATATATATATATATATATATATATATATATATATATATAATATATTTATTTATTTCAAAGAATTATTGCTTCCTTTCATTTTCCCTATATATTAATTTGAACTTTAAACATTCACATTAACCAACTTCTATTGTTGTTATCAAATAATATCATTAATCACGACATTAAAAGGTTTTATCACTCGATTTCATTTTCATTCAATGTTTCAATTTGCATGTTCAATAATTTTAAAATATTCTTTTTATATATAACAGTCTACAGGAATTTGTATCATAACAAACAAAGATTTCGAAAATACGTAATTTAACAATTGATGACGCAAAATACATTTCAAGCTGAAAATATACTTAAACCATTAGAATACGAATGGTAGAGAGAGTAGGTTATAATGTTTACTTGTATAAAATCAAATCTGATCATTTTGAGCCTGTTAGGTTTATGTAGGTTTCAAGTGTTAACGAGAAAGCGAAATGCATTCATATTATTTGCTTCAACTTTGTATCACAATGCAATGTTTGTTTTACTGATTTCATTGTTTATCTTGAATTTCCTTCAAGCACAGTTAAATTTTTCAAGTTCTTACAACATTTCTGGTTTTAATGTTGTTTATGTTCAGCAAACGATTATTGGTATCATGCAAGGAATTTGTGTTCAGAATTTTTTAAATACATTAATACATACAAAAGTCAATATATTGAAGTTCTTTTCCATAATCAAGAAATCTAATAAAGTTACAAAACTGAGTCTCATAAATGAATTTATTCTAATAATTATCTGGCTGGGGATTAATTTAATTTACATTTTAAATTTAGTATTCAACATTCATGGAACCTTACCCTTAAGCGCAATAATAGGGATTTTTCTTCAAATTGCCACTGTTTTTGGCATCTTAAATATGTCTTATTTATACTTCACACTGATGTATTACACTTCAAATGAATTCGACTGTTTAAAAGAAGAACTAATTCAAATAGAAAAGATTAGTCTTTTGAATTGCAAAAAGAAGAGGCAAAATTATTCATTCCATCAAAATATATATCCAAAAACCAATCAGAAAAGAGATGTGGTTTACGAGTTCAAAACAAACACAGAAAGCATTCAAAGTTTTAAATGGAAAATCCTTATATTAAAAGACCAGACGGAGAAAATATTTGAATTCTTTAAATCATTTATATCATGCCATTTCTTCGTTAATTTTATGTATTTTCTCGTTTACACAATGAAAATCGCTACACAATTTAAGATTGAAAAAGGGGAACTTTATGTTGGTGCTATTAGCATATTTTTTGTTCTGGCAATTGCACTTACTTCTGACATGCCAAAAAGAAAGGTAAGTCATTATATATATATATATATATATATATATATATATATATATATATATATATATATATATATATATATATATATATATATATTACCTCTGGTGAGCAAAGGCCGGAGGCCTACCAAATTAACACCATAGTTAGGGATCAAGTCCGAAATCAGGTCAATTTAAAAGGGCGACCTGTCCAGATACACGAAGGTTAAAGGTGTTTAAGTCATAGGAAGCTGGGAAAATAGATGAATGGAGTGTGTTCCAGACTTTACTGATAGAGTGCATGTAAGATTGAGATAGCGGTTAAGTCTGGGGTCGGAGAGTTGGACAGAGAAAGGATGAGAGTATGCAGAAAGGCGTGTTGCATGAGCACTTCTCAGTGGAGGAGGAATGTGACGGGAGAGTTTAGAAGAGCAGTGTCCATTTTAATTTTGATAGTATAGGGAGATTGACGCAACAATTCGACGGGCAGAAAGAGACTGGAGAGAATTAGTAAGAGCAGAAGAGTTGATAAGACTAAAAGCCCTAGACTCCACCTTTTCAAGAAGAGTTGTATGAAAGGTACCACCCCAGATGTGTGATGCATATTCCATGCAGGGGCGAACAACACCCCTATAAGAACAAGCAACTGGGGTAGAGTGAAGAAATTCTAAATGCTCCTCAGAACACCTAACCTCTTTCCAAGAAAGATCACGAGGGAAAGAAACAGGGAGAATATTAAGGAGAGAAGAAGATATCATAGTTGTGTGGAAGATTGTGTCGTGTAGAGAGAGATGGATAAATTGAGTTTTTGAGACACTGAAAACGACCATGTTTTCTCTGCCCCAATTTGATATATATATATATATATATATATATATATATATATATATATATATATATATATATATATATATATATATATATATATATATATATATATATATATATATATATATATATAAACTTTCAAACTTTCCCACTTTCACGAGGTGGTGCCAGCCAATAATTCTTTCACACATAGACATACACACCTCACATTTCATCCTCTCCCCTCACCACCCCTTCCATCTCCCTCTGTCCTCCGCAACTCTCCTCCCTTCTTCCAAGCTCAAATCCCATCTACCCAAAATCTCACTCACTCCATCCATCCATCTCAACTTTGGCCATCCCCTCCCTCTATCCCCCTCAATCTCGGATTTAGGCATTCTGCACACCATTCTATCCACATGCCCAAACCACCATTTCTGAATCCATCTACACTTCTTAGACCACATATAGCTCTCAGTCCCTTCATCTCAAATAGATTCAATCTTTTCCTTACCTGAGAATTCATCATCCATGTTTCACATCTATACATTATAGATGGCAAACACATACACTCAAACATTAGTACCTTAATTTCCTTTGACGTTTTCCCTTTCTTTCATACTTCCCTTAATCCCTCCATCACTTTCATTTCTTAAACCACTCTTTTCTTTATTTCCATTTCTATCCTCTTTTCAATCCACCAGCACTCCAAAATATTTGAACTTTTCTACCTACTACAATCTTCCCCCCACCTCTACACCCCCCCTTCCTCTCGTTTTACAACCACCTCATCAGCCCCAAACCTTATTGCTTTATTTTTTTGCTGGATTTATCCCCAATCCTTTGTTTGCACATTTCTCATCAAATTCTCTCACCAACAATCTTAACTTTTCCCCAAAATCATCAACAAACACCACATCATTCGCAAACAGTAGTACATTTACCTTCCATTCGCCCTCCCCACTTTTCATCCTAATACCCTTCCCTTCTTTCTCCATTAAACAACCATGGAGAAATTACACACCTCTGTCTCAATTCCACTCCTACGGTAAACCAATCAGTAAGCTCCTTCTTCACTCCCACTCTCGCGCTACAGTTTATCTCATTCAACAAATTACCTCTTACCTCCCATCCATCTCTCAAAGAAAAAAAATGAACTAAGAGTAGCGAAATCTTTTTAGTTGTGAGAAAGCTTGCATCATGCACGTTGAGAGTTTAATTAATGCGTTAAAACCACTCACAATATATATATATATATATATATATATATATATATATATATATATATATATATATATATATATATATATATATATATATATATATATATATATATATATATATATATATATATATATATATGAGTGTATGTCTGTGTTTTCTTGCATGTTTGTTTGTCCATATTAGTTACTTTCCAAGATCTTTTATTACATTTAATTTTATCACAAAGAAAACCAAGTATAAACCATTGTGTATCTTTAAGGCAAGGACCTTCATGGATTCCCTAGCTCTTAATTTCTTTAACAAAGAGAATCTCATTAATCAAGAACCAAAAATTTTATTGCTCAAATTTTTTCCATTCATTTACAAAATTTATTTTCTAACACTTTCAATTTCGTCTTATTTCACATATATAAAGCTTTTGATTAATATAATCATTTATTTACATAATGCAATTTACGTTGAGGTGAAGTACCTTCCCATTGCATTACAATTCGAGTGCTAAAGAGAGAAGTGTCGCAATGATTACTAGTATAAATTTTAATTTGTTTGTTTTGATCTTGTTTGGTTTGTGCAGGTTTGAAATATTAATTAGGAAGGTAAATGCATTCGTTTCTTTCTTTTCACCTTTGTACTACCAAACACTTCTTGTGTTACAGATGACATTTTTCATCTTGCATCTTTGTCAAATACCATCCAAAATATCAAATGCTTGCAATTCTTTCGGTTTTGATATTGCTTCCATTCAACATTGGATAATTTTAATCACACACGAAATCGTTCTTCTCACATCTTTCTATGTAATTAATGATTCCAAAATCAATTTAAAGAAATTAGTTTTCATCATAAAGAGGTCCAATAAACATATCAGGTTAAATTACATAAAGAGACGACATAACGAATATATCTTGATTGCAATTTGTTTTGTAATGAACATATTTTACATCGTGAATCTGAAAAATATACTTCAAGAAAGTTTTGATGTTTTTGCAATAGCAAGCATACAACTGGTTTCCCTCTGTCTCTTTACTTTGATAAACCTGACTAATTTATACTTCATACTAATTTATTATACTTTAAAGGAATTCGGTTACTTAAAGGAAAAATTTATCCATCTAGAAAAGATTAGGAAATGGGCAAATCCAATATTACAAGATGAATATACAAAAACCAATCTCTACAGAGATCAAAACGGCAAATTCAAAATATTCAAAATAAATTTAAGAGAATTTGATACTTTTAGAAGAAAAATTCTTAAATTAAAGGTAGAGATTGAGGAAATATTTGATACGTTTCAGAAAATTATATCATGCCATTTTTTCGGAAATTTTGTGAGTTTTCTTGTTCATTCAATGAAAATTGCAACACAATTGAAGATTGAAGAAAAGGACGTTCTTGCCAGTTTTCTGGGTATCATTCATATTTTAGCCATTGCGCTCATTTCCGATTTGCCTAAAAGGAAGGTGAGGCATTTGTTCTATATATATATATATATATATATATATATATATATATATATATATATATATATATATATATATATATATATATTATATAGTATTAAAGTCTGGTATATAGGTATTCGAACCCTGACCATTTTTTTTTTTTTTTTTTTTTTTTTTTAAATAAGTTCACATCTTACGGGCATTGACCTATTCGAGGAGAGGAACTTTTCTAGGTAGTATATACCTAGGATCCCGAAGTGGGATCGAACCGGCGCCCTCAAGCACGTGAGTCAATCACTTTACCGTTTGAGCCACGGTAAACGGCATTTAGCTAGTAAGAAAGTGAAAATGGCACGAATTTATATTATAATCATAAACAATAGTCTATAAGTGAAAGGAGAGAAAAACTGGGGTGAGGAGTGGTTGAGGCCATACTTTGGATGTCGTTTCTAGAAGCATCTTCGAGGCAGCCTTATGTTTCGGCTTTTTTTTTTTTTTTTTTGTTAAAAAAAAATAATGTATTTGTAAGCGCTTGTAAATTTTTGTTAACTTGTGAAGAAATGGGGTGGAGAGGTAATGGGAGCATAAACACCCAAATATGGGACAAGAGAACACCAGAGGCTCTCTGAAAAGATGAAACGCGAAATGGAAATTTGGTAATTTCAGGCAGGGTTTAGAAATGTGAATGCAGATGACAATTGGCAACCCATTTTCAAACAAGTTTCAACTCTCAATTTTTTCTAAACTCACAGGAAGTATGATCTAACTTTAAATCGTAGACTTCAATGATATATTAGAATCTTAAATTTGTAATATTAAAGATTATTTGTCTGTAAAAAAGCTTTCTTAATAATAAAAATGAACTAAGAGTAGCGAAATCATTTTGGTACTAACTATAAAACTCAAAAGCCTGAAGAGATGATTTAGTTGTGAGAAAGCTTGCATCATGCATATTGAGGTTTTAATGCATTTAAAAGCAATCACAATATATACATATATATATATATATATATATATATATATATATATATATATATATATATATATATATATATATATATATATATATATATATATATATATATATATATATATATATATATGTGTGTGTGTGTGTGTGTGTGTGTGTGTGTGTGTGTGTGTGTGTGTGTTTACTTGCTTTTTGTTTGTCCATATTAGTCATTTTCGAAGATCTTTTATTACATTTAATTTTATCACAAAGCATGCCAAGTATACACCATTTTGTATCTTTAATAGCTTCCCCAACTATTAATTTCTTCAACAAAAAAATCTCATTAATCAAGAACCAAAAATTTTATTGCTCAAATTCCTTTCCATTCATTTATAAAATTTATTTTCTAACATTTTCAATTTCGTCCTATTTCACATATTTAAAGTTTTTGATTAATATAATCATTTATTTAAGTAATGCAATTTATTTTGAGGTGAAGTACCTTCCCCATTGCATTACAATTCGAGTGCTAAAGAGAGAAGTGTTTCAATGATTACTAGCATAAATTCAAATTTGTTTGTTTTGATCTTGCTTGGTTTATGCAGGTTTGAAATATTGATTAGGAAGGTAAATGCATTCGTTTCTTTCTTTTCACCTTTGTACTACCAAACACTTCTTGTGTTACAGATGACATTTTTCATCTTGCATCTCTGTCAAATACCATCCGAAATATCAAATGCTTGCAATTCTTTCGGTTTTGATATTGCTTCCATTCAACATTGGATAAGTTTAATCACACACGAAATCGTTCTTCTCACATCTTTCTATGTAATTAATGATTCCAAAATCAATTTAAAGAAATTGGTTTTCATCATAAAGAGATCCAATAAACATATCAGGTTAAATTACATAAAGAGACGACATAATGAATATATCTTTATTGCAATTTGTTTTGTAATGAACATATTTTACATCGTGAATCTGAAAAATATACTTCAAGAAAGTTTTGATGTTTTTACAATAGCAAGCATACAACTGGTTTCCCTCTGTCTCTTTACTTTGATAAACCTGACTTATTTATACTTCATACTAATTTATTATACATTAAAGGAATTCGGTTACTTAAAGGAAAAATTTATCCATCTAGAAAAGATTAGGAAATGGGCAAATCCAACATTACAAGATGAATATTCAAAAACCAATCTCTACAGAGATCAAAACGGCAAATTCAAAATATTCAAAATAAATTTAAGTGAATTTGATACTTTTAGAAGAAAAATTCTTAAATTAAAGGTAGAGATAGAGGAAATATTTGATACGTTTCAGAAAATTATATCATGCCATTTTTTCGTATATTTTGTGAGTTTTCTTGTTCATTCAATGAAAATTGCAACACAATTGAAGATTGAAGAAAGGGACGTTCTTGCCAGTTTTCTGGGTATAATTCATATTTTAGCCATTGCGCTCATTTCCGATTTGCCTAAAAGGAAGGTGAGGCATTTGTTCTATATATATATATATATATATATATATATATATATATATATATATATATATATATATATATATATATAATATATATATATATAAGTATTAAAGTCTACTATATAGGTATTCGAACCCTGACCATTTAGATAGTAAGAAAGTGAAAATGGCACGAATTTTTATTATAATCATAAATAATAGTCTATAAGTGAAAGGAGAGAAAAACTGGGGTGAGGAGTGGATGAGAGCATACTTTGGATGTCGCTTCTAGAAGCATCTCCGAGGCAGCCTTATGTTTCGGCTTTTTTTTTTTTTTTTTTTTTTTTTTTTTTTTGTTCAAAAAAAATAATGTATGTGTAAGCGCTTGTAAATTTTTGTTAACTTGTGAAGAAATGGGGTGGAGAGGTAATGGGAGCATAAACACCCAAATATGGGACAAGAGAACACCAGAGGCTCTCTGAAAAGATGAAACGCGAAATGGAAATTTGGTAATTTCAGACAGGGTTTAGAAATGTGAATGCAGATGACAATTGGCAACCCATTTTCAAACAAGTTTCAACTCTCAATTTTTTCTAAACTCACAGGAAGTATGATCTAACTTTAAATCGTAGACTTCAATGATATATTAGAATCTTAAATTTGTAATATTAAAGATTATTTGTCTGTAAAAAAGCTTTCTTAATAATAAAAATGAACTAAGAGTAGCGAAATCATTTTGGTACTAAACTATAAAACTCAAAACCCTAAATGAAAATGAACTAAGAGTAGCGAAATCATTTTGGTACTAAACTATAAAACTCAAAATCCTGAAGAGTTTATTATTTAGTTGTGAGAAAGCTTGCATCAAGCATATTGAGGTTTTAATGCATTTAAAGCATATAATCTATATATATATATATAATATATATAATATATATATATATATATATATATATATATATATATATATATATATATATATATATATATATATATATAATATATATATAT
>SEYY01011512.1:55000-67500 GCA_009176605.1 Armadillidium nasatum | reverse complement strand
CGTTAGTTAAATCTTACGCATTTTTCATTACTCAAGATTTTATTTTTTTATATCTTTTACAAGCAATATCCCAATACTTTCTTCACGTTTCCTCATTTAAAATGTTTTTTTTTCTATTTAATAATATCTACAATACTAATCCACAGTCGTAAACTGCCTATAATCAAGAACGCATTTTAAATTTTGCATTTCTTTTATTTTAATTAAATTGAAATCACTGCATAAAAAAAAAAACTTTTAGTTATTTATTTCAAGAATATTCATTCAGTTATTCAAAAAAAAATTTTTAAAAGTTACAAGTGAAATTATAAGTTATTATATCCTGAGGTAAATCATTCCCAACATTAATTGCTCGGTTATTAAGAAATACTCTCTAAATTCTTAACAAGAGCTTTCTTTTCTGATTATTAAGAAGTACTTTCTCAAATCTTGAATAAAAACTTTCTTTTTTTTGTTTGTTTACTGTGAACTTTAGATGCAATAAACTATCTCTCCTCAAAAACGTAGATGCAGAATAAAAATTCAGTTTCGTAGAAATAATATCAAATTATTTCATTTTCATCCCAAACTTTTATTTACAAAACCATTAATAAATCAGCCAAATCAAATTAATATAGAAATTTCCTTTAAACAATAAGATATCAAAAGATTTCTTTTCTATATAATATATATATATATATATATATATATATATATATATATATATATACATATATATATATATATATATATATATATATATATATATATATATATATATATATATATATATATATATATATATATATATATATATATATATATATATATATATATATATATATATATATATATATATATATATATATATATATATATATATATATATATATATATATATATATATATATATATATATATATATATATATATATATATATATAATATATATATATATATATATATATATATATATATATATATATATATATATATATATATATATATATATATATAATATATATTATATATAATAATAATAATAATAATAATAATAATAATAATAATAATAATAATAATAATAATAATAATAATAATAATAATAATAATAATAATAATAATAAACCACTCATTATAATTATAACGTTAATGACAATAATGTAATTGATTTTTATATTGATTTAAACACGAAAATGATAATTTATTCCATCAAACTAATTAAGTGTATAAAATATTAACGAATTATAGCGAGATTTCTTTGTTGGATTTTAGTGCGAATAATTACTTGAAATAATAAGGAAGTAATTATGTTCACTAAGAGTCTTCAATTCAATCTTCTGATCACTTGTTTCTTGGGATTCATAAAATACAAATTTCAGACTAGAAAACCAAAATGGCAACATCTGATCGCTACGATATACTATAACGTAGTTTTCGTGGCTCTATTATCTCTTTATCTGTTGCTTTCAATCTCTATCCCAACTTCAATAACAAAAAGATTTTTAATTGTTTCAACTGATTACGATATCATTCATGTTTTGATCTTTATATGCCAAACAATAAAAGAAATTTGGACTGTTTCTTATCTTATCATAGTTGTTTACATGAGATTTAACCTTAATTTTTGTCATAATCTTTTGAGGATAAAGATTCATTCATTATCAGTTAAAAAAGAATTCACCTTCATTGTATTCATGTTTGGGCTTAAAATTTATTTTACTTGGACTAACATAATATTAAGGAGAGAGAAGTATAAATCCGCTTGTAATTTTTGGGAAGTTATTCAAGAAACTATTTTCTCCTTATCAGGGTGGGGAGCCTTTAATATAGACATATTTTTCTGCACTATTTTTATTATTTTGTATAAGATGGATCCACTTGAAAATAAAATTCAATCTTTATCGAAACGAAAACAAATCAACTTGGCAAATGGGTCAATCAAACTAGAGAATATCATTATATTTGACCCTATAAGAATCGACGTTTTTAAAATAAATAATGTTATAAAAGAAATTTGCAAACTTTTTACTGGCCCATCTGCTTCGTATTCATATGTAGTTTTATTTACACAGTTTCTATGGTAACAAGAATGGCAACAGAATCCAAATGAAAATTTGATGAATTTATAATATATTCAATATGCTTAGTGTGTCTTTTTTTCCTTCTTTTGTTTATAGACATGCCAAGACAAAAGGTTGTAGATTATCTCTTATCAATTAAATATATATAAAAAATAGTAATTAATTAACTTAAATACAATGTCAGCAAATTTGTTCAGACCAGTTTATAAGTTTAAACTTCGATTAAATTTACAAAACTCAAAAATAGAGGTGTATCAGTACTGTAACAGAAGCATCGAATTTTGTTTCGCTTTCTCCTTCAAAAGAACTAAAATAGCATTCTAAAAAAGTACTTCTGAAAATAATGAGTTCATTATAAGCATTTATTATTGCTAACTGTTTAATCAAAAATTTTAATCCCTTTTTCAGAGTAAATTTGTAGGTGACTTGTGAAATATTTGAGAATTTCAGTTTTTAAAGATTTTATTTTTTTTTACAACTATTTAAAATATCAGTTCTATCATTCATCAAAAGCGATTAAATATTAAACTCATTTTTTTTAATAAGTATTATAAATCTCACGGGCATTGCCCTATTCGAGGAGAGGAACTTTTCTAGGTAGTATATACCTAGAATTCCCAAGTGGGATCAAACCAGCGCTCTCAAGTTCGGGAGTTAATCACTCTACCGTTTGAGCCACGGTAGACGGCAAATTCTAAGTACGAAATTTTACAAAAGTAATTATATATATATAATATATATATATATTATATATATATATATATATATATATATATATATATATATATATATATATATATATATATATATATATATATAATATATATATATATATATATATATATATATATATATATATATATATATATATATATATATATATATATATGATATATATATATATATATATATATATAATATATATATATATATATATATATAGTATATATATTATAATATATATATATATATATATATATATATATTATTATATATAATATTATATAATTTATTATATATAATATATATATATATAATATATATATATTTATATATATATATATATATATATATATATATTATATTACATATATATATTTATATATATATATATATATATATATATATATATATATATAATATATTATATATATATATATATATATATATATATATATATATGTATATAATTTAAGATTTTTAAAAATATTTATTACCAATAGATATTATTTATTTATTATTATATATATATATATATATATATATTATATATATATATATATATATATATATATATATATATATATATATATATATATAATATATATATATATATATTATATATATATATATATATATATATATATATATATATATATATATATATAATATATATATATATATATATATATATATATATATATATATATATATATATATATATATATATATATTATTATAATTATATTATATTTTTATAATTTTTATTATTACTATTATTTCTATTTTTATATTTATATATTATTATTATTATTTTTATTATTATTATTATTATTATTATTATTATTATTATTATTATTATTATTATTATTATTATAATTTTTAATGTTATTCTTATTATCATTAATATTATAATTATTATTATTATTATTATAATTATTATTATTCCAATTATATTATTATTGCATTAGAATTAATATTATTATTATTTTTAATTATTAATAATTATTTTTTAAAATTATTATAATTATCGTTATAATGATTTATTTTTGTTATAATATATTTTTACCATTATCATTATCACTATTATTTTTCATATTATTATTACTATTACTATTATAATTATTATTATTATTATTATTATTATTATTATTATTATTATTATTATTATTATTATTATTATTATTATTATTATTATTACTTTTATAATTATTATTCTAATTATATTATTTAGAATGGTAAAATAAATATTTGGCTTTAAATTTATTACAGCTTAATAATGAAATTTGCTTTTTAAATATTAAAAATTTTCTCTAAGACCTTCATAAATCATTCAATATAATAATAACGTTCAAAGCAAAATTTTAATTCATTTTTATATTGATTTCAACACGAATTTGATTGCAATTGATTCTTTTAACCTCTTGTAATTAAGCGTAATGGAATATTAATGAATTTAAGTGTAATGTCAGGTTAGCAGAGTATAAATTTTTGTGCATATTACTTACAAAGAATAAAAAGGAAGCAGTCATGTTTATTAAGTGCCTTCAATTTAATCTTCTGATCGCTTGTTTCTTGGGATTCTTAAAATACAAATTTCAGACTAGAAAACCAAAATGGCAGCATCTGATTGTTACGATATACTATAACGCAGTTTTCGTGGCTCTATTATCCCTTTATCTATTGCATTCAATCTCTATTCCAACTTCAATTGCTAAACGCTTTTTAATTGCTTCAAATGATTATGGTATCATTAATGTTCTTCTTTTTATTGGCGAAATAATGCGAGAAATTTGGACTTTCTCTTATCTTATCACAGTTGTATACGTGAGATTTAACCATTATTTTTATTACAATGTTTTGAGGAAACTTCGCTCCAATGACAAAATTTATTCACAATCGGTTAAAGAGGAATCCATTTTGGTTATATTCATGTTTGGGCTTAAAGCATATTTACTTTGGGCGAACATAATTTTAAGTCATGAAAACCTAAAAGCCTCGAATAATTTTTGTGATGTTGCTCAAGAAATTATTTTCCTCTTAACAGGATGCGGAGCTCTTAATTTAATAGATATATTTTTCTGCATTATTTTCATCATTTTGAAATTGATGGATCCTCTTGAAAATAAAGTTAAATCCCTATCGGAACAAATAAAAATCAACTTCAAAAAAGGATTAATCAAGCGTGAGAATGTCATTGAATTTGACACTATCAGAATTAACGTTTTTCGTTTAAAAGAATTTGTGAACGAAATTTATAGACTCTTTTATTGGCCCGTCTGCTTTGTTTTTGTGTGTAGTTTCATTTACGCATTTTCTATGGTAACAAGAATGGCAACAGAATCCAACGAAAAATTTGATGATTTAATACCAAATTCGATTAGCCTCTTTTACCTTTTTTTTCTTCTTTTACTTATAGACATGCCAAGACAAAAGGTAAGGAGTTTATCCGTTATCAATTAAGTATTTATAGAAAATGCTAATTAAATAATTTCTTATAGAAATATAATAATAATAGCAGTCTGTAGAGCAGTTTATTAGTTTAATTCTCAATTAATTAAAAATCCCAAAATTAAGAAGGAAATACCACAGATTATTACTATTTCAAACAAACCGAAATTTTTACATTCAAAAGAATATTTCTGAAACTGAAAAGCTTAGTTTCAAGTAATTACTTCTTCTAACTCTCTCAGTAAAAATAATAATTTATTTCTCTTAATAGAAATGAAAATGATAATTTAGTATTATGCATTTTTCATTATTTAAGATTTTATATTTTTACACCTTTTACAAGAAATATCCCAATACTTTCTTCATGTATCCAAATTTAAAATGTTCCTTCTATTAAATAATATCTACAATACTCATCCATAGTTGTAAGCTGCCTATATAATCAAGAACGCATTTTAAATTTTATATTTTTATTATTTTAATTAAGTTGTTACCACTACGTAAAAAAAAAAACTTTCACTTATTTATTTTAAAAACATTCATTCAGTTATTCAAAATATTTTTAAAAGTTACAAGCAAAATTATAAGTTATTATATCCTGCAGAAAATCATTCCAAAAATTAAATGTTCGGTTATTAAGAAATACCCTCTAAGATATTAAGAAGTACTTTCTCAACTCTTGAAAAAAATTTTTTTTTTGTTTATTTATTGTGAACTTTAGATGCAATAAACTATCTGTCCTCTAAAAGATAATTATATAATAAAAATTCAATTTCAGAGAAAAAATATCAAATTAACTAATTATCATACCAAACTTTTATTTGAAAAAACTAATCGTTCAATGAAATCAAATTAAAATCGAAATTTAATCTAAATAAAAAGATATCAAACGTTTTCACCACATATATATATATATATATATATATATATATATATATATATATATATATATATATATATATATATATATATATATAATATATATAATATATATATATATATATATATATATATATATATATATATATATATATATATATATATATATATATATATATATATATATATATATATATATATATATATATATATATATATATATATATATATATATATATATATATATATTTAAATATTAAAATATTTTTTATAATAATAAAACAATATTATTTAAGAATTTTTTTATTTATTCATTATATTCAGAGCTTTTGTGTTCTTATTTATATATATATATATATATATATATATATATATATATATATATATATATATATATATATATATATATATATATATATATATATATATATATATATATATATATATATATATATATATATATATATATATATATATATATATATATATATATATATATATATATATATATATATATATATATATATATATATATATATATATATATATATATATATATATATATATATATATATATATATATATATATATATATATATATATATATATATATATATATATATATATATATATATATATATATATATAATATATATATATATATATATATATATATATATATAATATATATATATATATATATATATATATATATATATATATATATATATATATATATATATATATATATATATATATATATATATATATATATATATATATATATATATATATATATATATATATATATATATATATATATATATATATATATATTATATATATATATATATATATATATATATATATATATATATATATATATATATATATATATATATATATATATATATATATAATATATATAATATATATAAAAAAAAAAAAAAAAGCTAACACAAAAGCTCGGAACATAATGGCAATAAATAAAATTCTTAAATAAAAATTGTTGTTTTACTGAATTCCAAACACTTACATTAAATGACATTTCGGGAATCTTCTTTTTCCCATCATCAAGTTCTTAAAGTCATTTAATATTATATAATTTATATACATTTGTGGTGTCTGTAACGACTCCTATGTTGGTAGCACCCGGCGCCAACTTGCCCTTGGAACAGAAGAACATAGAGGTATTTCAGAACGAACGGGTAATCTTTTCACTTCTCCTAACCCCTCCAGTATTAGAAATCATAGCCATAATAAAGACCACCCTATAGACCCTAATCATTTCTCCATAATCACACAAACCAACCAACTACTTGACTTAAAAATACTATTATCTATTCATATTCAGTCTCAAGACGTCACTTAACAATGACAGCGGTCCTTTTCAGTTGCTCTTATTCTAAATGTGTGTTGATCCTGTTTTGGTTAAAAATGTGCTCTGTTATTAATTTATAATTTATACATTGCAAAATAATTTACCATCGAAGATTATATAATATTAAATAACTTTAAGAACTTGATGATGAGAAAAAGAAGATTCCCGAAATGTCATTTAATATAAGTGTTTGAAATACAATAAAACAAATATTTTTATTTAAGAATTTTTTTTATCGCCATTATGTTCCGAGCTTTTTGTGTTGCTTTTCATTACAAAAACCAGATTCTCAAAAAATAGAATTTACATCATATATATGTATATATATATATATATATATATATATATATATATATATATATATATATATATATATATATATATATATATATATATATATATATATATATATTATATATATATATATATACATAAATATATACTAGTACATATCCTCATTAATCATTCATTATAATTATAACGTTAAAGACAAAAATTTAATTAATTTTTATATTGATTAAAACATGAATTTGATGGTTGATTCTTTGAAACTCTGGTAATTAATTGGTGAAATATTAATGAATTATAAAGAAATTTCTTTATTGAATGTCAGTGTGAATACCGGAGTGGAATAATAAAGAAGTAATTATGTTAACGAGGGGTCTTCAATTTAATCTTCTGATCGCTTGTTTCTTAGGATTTATAAAATACAAATTTCTGACTAGAAAACCAAAATGGCAAAATCTGATTGCTACGTTATACTATAACGTAGCTTTTGTAACTGTTTTATCTCTTTATCTATTGCATTTAATCTATATTCCAACTTCGATAACTAAACGATTTTTAATCGCTGCAACTGATTACGGAATCATTAACTATTTGCTTTTTATATGCGAAGCTATGCAAGAAATTTGGACTTTCTCTTATCTTATCACAGTTGTGTACGTGAAATTTAACCTTTATCCTTATTACAATCTTTTGAGGAAATTACGCTCCAACAAAAAATTTTATTCACTATCGGTTAAAAAGGAATTCCTTTTGATTTTATTCATGTTTGGACTTAAGGCATATTTTATTTGGGGGAATGTAATGAGAGAGGATGAGAAACTTAAAGCCTCGAGTAATTTTTGTGATGTTTCTCAACAAATTATTATTCTTATATCAGGGTGCGGAGCTTTTAATTTAATAGACATATTTTTCTGCATTATTTTCATCATTTTGAAATTAATGGATGCTCTGGAAAATAAAGTTCAATCGCTATCGGAACAAATACAAATCAACTTCATAAAAGGATCCATCAAACGTGAGAATGTCATTGAATTTGACACCATCAGAATCTACGTCTTTAGATTAAAAGAAGTTGTGAACGAAATTTACAGACTGTTTCATTGGCCCATTTGCTTCGTATTCGTATGTAGTTTTATTTACACATTTTCTTTAGTAACAAGAATGGCAACAGAATCCAAAGAAAAAGTTTATGATTTTATACCAAATTCGATTTGCCTTTTATACCTTTTTTTCTTACTTTTGCTTATAGACATGCCAAGACAAAAGGTAAGTAGATTATAGCTTATTAATTAAATATTTATAGAAAATGTTAATTAAATAATTTCTTATAGAAATATAACATTATTAGCATTCTACAGAGCACTTTATATGTTTAAATCTCAGTTAAATCTACAAAGTCCAAAAAGGAGATACACCGGAATTCTGAAAGGAATTTTATTGTGGTTTCAAACAAACAGTAATTTTTACATCCTAAAAATATTTCTGAAAATGAAAAATTTATTTCAAGAAATTTTTTCTTCTAACTCTCTCAGTAAAAATAATAATTATTTTTTTAGAAGAAATAAATATGTAAATTAAATAATAAACATTTTTCATTGCTGATGATTTTATATTTTTACAACTTTTGCAATCAATGTCAAAATAGTTTGTTCATGGGTCTCCTTCTAGATAATGTCTGCAATACTCAACAATAGTCGTCAGCTGCCTATAAAAGTCAAGAAAGCGTTTTAAATTTTCATTATTTATTATTTTAATTAAGTTATACCCACTACTCAAAATATCTTTCAGTCATTTATATCCCAAAACATTCATACAAATATTCAAAATATTTTTTAAAAGTTACAAGCGAAACTATAAGCTATTACATCCAGAGTAAAATCATTTCAAAAATTAAATGCTCGGTTATTAAGAAATATTCTATCAACTCTTGACAAAAACATTCTTTTTTGATTATTTATTGTGAATTTTAGATACGATAAACTATCTCCTCATAAGGATAGATATATAAAAAGAAATTCATTCATAGAATGAATATCAAATAATCATTAACTTTTATTTGAAAAAATATTAAACAATCAATCAAATTAAATTAATAATGAAATTTCCTTTATATAAAAAGATATTCCTCATATTATATATATATATATATATATATATATATATATATATATATATATATATATATATATATATATATATATATATATATATATATATATATATATATATATATATATATATTACGAGGAAGAAAACTTTATATATCTTTTTAAATAAAGCAAATTTCAATATTAATTTAATTTGATTGATTGTTTAATGCTTTTGCAAATAAAAGTTAGGGATTATTTGATATTGTTTCTGTAAATGAATTTTATTTTTATATATCTATCCTTATGAGGAGATAGTTTATTGTATCTAAAATCACAATGGAGAATCAAAAAAGAAAGTTTTTGTCAAGAGTTGAAAGAGTATTTCTTAATAACCGAGCATTTAATTTCCCTCCCAAACGTGTTGGAAACCACTTGGAGGGAAGAAGGGAGAAGAGCCGGAGAAGCTATTGGAAGTGGTCTAGGGATCTGAAGTCTTTTGAAGAAATGTTGAAGTTTATTTTGTCAAATTGCTATTTAGAAGTAAATGAAAATTTTAGGAATCGAAGAAAATATTTCAAAATTTTTATAGTATTTAACATTTGAAATTAAATCAATAATACAAGTTAAATCAAAATTAATATTTTATAAAAATTCAAGACCAGCAACAAAATTTTCGAGCCAGGTCTTTAAAGTAATTTTAAATATAAATCATCTGTGAAGAAGAAAAATTTTTAATTAGGATCAAATTAGCGACAAATGTATTGGAAATTGGAAATTATTGGTACTTCGAGGTAACAGCTGGTTGATAAAAGATTGAGATTTCGACACAGTCAGCACAAAGGAAGAATAGTTCTTCGCATGGTTCTAGAGGCTTCGAGCATTTTTTACCAGTATTTTCGACCCACGTACGTTTGCAGAAATATGAACTTTCTGCAGCGACGCCACCCTGCATCTTGCGTGAAATGGTGTAAAGTGTAATATATATATATATATATATATATATATATATATATATATATATATATATATATATATATATATATATATATATATATATATATATATATATATATATATATATATATATATATTGTGTCTCCGTAGCTCAGACGATCGAGCCTTGCACGTGAGATGTCCAGGTTTCGAGGCCTGGTAGGAGTAGAGAAATTTGGGCAGTTATCTCATGCGCTTAGCGACGCCCACTTATGCGTAATAAGAATATCTGTGGAATGCTTGCTGCAGGTGAGATCAAGGTCGGCATCCGTGAGAGAGAGGATGTTTGCTGTCGGCCCGTGAAACCCTTATTTCATTCTCGAATGAACCAACTGACAGGGATAATAACCCTTCCGATTGGCGGATTTTGAGTTTGATATTATCTATATATATATATATATATATATATATATATATATATATATATATATATATATATATATATATATATATATATATATATATATATATATATATATATATATATATATATATATATATATATATATATATATATATATATATATATATATATATATATATATATATATATATATATATATATATATATATATATATATATATATATATATATATATATATATATATATATATATATATATATATATATATATATATATATATATATATATATATATATATATATATATATATATATATATATATATAAAATAAACCACTCATTATAATTATAACGCTAATGACAATAATTTAATTGATTTTTATATTGATTTAAACACGAAATGATAATTTATTCCATCAAACTAATTAAGTGTATAAAATATTAACGAATTATAGCGACATTTCTTTGTTGGATTTTAGTGCGAATAATTACTTGGAATAATAAGGAAGTAATTATGTTCACTAAGAGTCTTCAATTTAATCTTCTGATCGCTTGTTTCTTGGGATTTATAAAATACAAATTTCAGACTAGAAAACCAAAATGGCAGCACCTGACTGTTACGGTCTATTATAACATAGCTTTCGTGGCTGTTTTATCTCTTTATCTATTGCATTCAATCAATATTCCTACTTCAATAACCAAGCGATTTTTAATTGCTTCAACTGATTATGGTATCATTAATGTTTTGCTTTTTATATGCGACGCTATGCAAGAAATTTGGACTTTTTCTTATATCATAACAGTTGTGTACGTGAGATTTAACCATTATTTTTATTACAGTCTTTTGAGGAAACTACGCTTCCATGACAATATTTATTCACAACCGGTTATAAAGGATTGCATTTTGATAATATTCATGTTTGGGCTTAAAGCATATTTCTTTGGTGTGAACATAATGTTAAGTCATGAGAGCCTGAAAGCCACGAATAATTTTTCTGATGTTGCTCTAGAAATTATTTTCCTCTTAACAGGAAACGGAGCTCTTAATTTAATAGATATATTTTTCTGCATTATTTTCATCATTTTGAAATTGATGGACCCTCTTGAAAATAATGTTCAATTGCTATCGGAACAAAAACAAATCGATTTGATTAAAGGGTTAATCGAAGAAGAGAATATCGTTATAATTGACACTATCAGAATCGAAGTTTTAAGATTAAAGGAAATCATAAAGGAAATTTACAGACTCTTTTATTGGCCCATTTGCTTCGTAT
>SEYY01011512.1:40000-47500 GCA_009176605.1 Armadillidium nasatum | reverse complement strand
AATATGATGGACCCTCTTGAAAATAAAATTCAATCGCTATCAGAAAGAAATCTAATCAACTTGATAAAAAAGTCAAACAAACGAGTGAAAATCATTTTAATTGATACCATAAGAATCAAAGTTTTTAGATTAAAGGAAGTTGTAAATGAAATTTACAGACTGTTTTATTGGCCAATCTGCTTCGTATTCATATGTAGTTTTATTTACACATTTTCTTTAGTAACAAGAATGGCAACAGAATCCAAAGGAAAATTTGCTGAATTTACATCGTCTTCAGAGTGTTTAGTGTATCTTTTTATCTTACTTTTGCTCATAGATATGCCAAGACAAAAGGTATGTAGATTATTTCTTATCAGTTAAATATCTACAGAATACAGGAATTAATTTCTATTAGAAATACAGCGTTATCATATTTCTATATCCTAAATCGTAAGTTTAAATTCCAATAAAATTTTCAAACATCAAAAATGAGATTATACTGAAATTCCATCAGGAATTTCTTTTTCTATATCGGTTCAAGTTCCTCACTGTCCATAATTTTTACACCCTAAAAAATAATTCTGGAGAGGAAGAGGTCATTTGAAGTTATTATTTCTTCTAACCATATCAGTAAAGATGTTAACTATGTTTTTGGAATAAATGGATTGATGACTTTTAAACTATATTGCAGATCTCTTTTTTAAGATTTTATATTTTAATTACCAACCAGGTAAATGATGATCGTTATTATTATTGTTATTATTATTATTATTATTATTATTATTATTATTATTATTATTATTATTATTATTATTATTATTATTAGTCTTATGTAAGTTACGGGAACCAAAATCACAATGAAAATTATGATAAAGATAATGATAATGATATTGGTGGCTGTGTAAACAATGAATAATGATAATAGTGACAATAAGAATAGCAATTACAATTATTGTAAATAACATTAACAATATAGATTTTTCCACAATCAATCAAAAATAATAGAATTATTTCCAGTAGCAAAATAAAAAATAACAACAATTAAATAAATATGATGATAAAAGACAAAAATAATAATGATAAGGCACAATAACAAAGAAGAAACTAATAATGAAATGATAATAATAATAATAATAATAATAATAATAATAATAATAATAATAATAATAATAATAATAATAATAATAATATATTATTATTATTATTATTATTATTATTATTATTATTATTATTATTATTATTATTATTATTATTATTATTATTATTATTATTATATATTATTATTATTTTTATTATTATTATTATTATTATTATATTATTATTATTATTATTATTATTATCCCTTTATCTACTGCATTAAATCTCTATCCCAACTTCAATAGCTAAACGATTTTTAATTACTTCAACTGACCAAAGCTTTAAAAAACATGAACTTCTGGAGAGCTACTTGTAAAAATATTTAGGTTTCATACTGACCACGGTTATGATCTTACTGAAAGAGTCCTACTGAAGGAGTCCTACTGAAGGAGTCCTTCTGAAGGAGTCAAAACCCTATTTGAATGCAAATGAATCTCAATGGCTTAGCACTGAAACCAACGAACAGAAAATATGACGTTTCTCAATGCTTTAAGAGAGAGAGTATTAAGTGCACATATAAAAGCTGTTTTCTCTCACAGTATGAAAACTCCTCCTGACAAATGAGGGAGAAGAATTTATATTATATATATATATATATATATATATATATATATATATATATATATATATATATATATATATATATATATATATATATATATATATATATATATATATATATATATATAAGACTTGAAATTATAAAATTTCACTTCACGGTTTTATTGTATTTTATATATATATATATATATATATATATATATATATATATATATATATATATATATATATATATATATATATATATATATATATATATATATATATATATATATATATATATATCTAAAATCTCTCGTGGTAAAGGCGAGAAGCCTGCTAATTTCCACCAGAGTTGGGGAAATATTTTAATCATACTCCAGGTAAAGATCGATATGTCCAGATAAATCGTTTTTGAAGGTGTACAAGTGAAATTAAGCGATTAAAAGGTAATGTGTTGCAGACTTTACCAGAAGAGTAGGCCTACATGTAAGAATAAAAAATAACTATTGAGTCTGGAGTCAGAGAGTTGGAAAGATTATAAAAGGAGGGCAAACCACAAAGGTTATTGCAATTTCGAGGGAGTAATATGCTTTTGTTGTCACGAAGAATAGAATATAACTTGTATGAGTTTCTGGAGCTTGAAAACAACAGTAATCTCTGAAGGCATCATCCCTGCAGTTAAAAGCAGGAGAACAAGTAGAGTTAAACCAAGTCTTATTAGGTTTAGTTGAAGGGATAGAATAAAGAAATTAAGCCTAAATATTGGAGAGAACATCTCAGTTATGTGTTCTGCACATTCCTTTGGACCCCTCAAATGGAAATAGTAATCATTCAATGGGAAATCAATGACGTACTACCGCAAGTCAGTCAGTTAGAGGCACCGAAGTGCCAGAAAGGTCTCCTCTACGAGGTCGGGAACCACTCTAAATAGAAAAGTGGTAGGCTAGTTCTCCAGCTGGATCTTAAGAAATAGATGAAAACCATTGAGGGTGGTGAATCCTAAAAGGATTTTTAAGGAAATAGAAGAAAGAATGTGCTCTATTTTTTGTAGAACTTTTGTTGTTAATAGAAATAATTGATAAATAGACAAGGCAAATGAATTTTGTTGTAGAATTGCAAAAGAATTTAAGCCATATAGTAGGGAATTCGGAAGAGTGCAAATTAGGTACCCGAGAACGAATAACATAATAGCACACAAATGAGCAACATCCGCCTTTGACTGAGAATAAAGACATAATAGATGGTAAAACAGTACTGTTGCTATCCAGGTTTTAGTATTCTTTTTAAATAAGGTAATGGGATTTAAACTTTTAAAGTAATTCGTAAAAGAAAATAATTTTAAAATTTGGAATTCCAAATTACTGAAACTGCTTCTAGAACGTGACATCGGGAGGATACAGGATAGATAATTCATATTTTCGAAAGATACAGGACAGATATTTCATACTTTCATATGTCCTATCAAATTGGATATGCCAAGTCAAATGAAGAGTCTTTTCGCAAAGTTTAATGTGTAGTAACTCTCCTTGAACATTTTATCTACCTCATATGTACGCTAACTTGACACCACCCTGCATTCATGCAGAACATGGTGCTGATATATATATATATATATATATATATATATATATATATATATATATATATATATATATATATATATATATATATATATATATATATATATATATATATATATATATATATATATATATATATATATATATATATATATATATATATATATATATATATATATATATATATATATATATATATATATATATATATATATATATATATATATATATATATATATATATATATATATATATATATATATATATATATATATATATATATATATATATATATATATATATATATATATATATATATATATATATATATATATATATATATATATATATATATATATATATATATATTATATATATATATATATATATATATATATATATATATATAATATATATATATATATATATATATATATATATATATATATATATATATATATATATATATATATATATATATATATATATATATATATATATATATATTATTATTATTATTATTATTATTATTATTATTATTATTATTATTATTATTATTATTATTATTATTATTTATATTATTATTATTATTATTATTATTATTATTATTATTATTATTATTATTATTATTATTATTATTATTATTATTATTATTATTATTATTATCATATTATCATTATTTATATATTATTATTATTATTATTATTATTATTATTATTATTATTATTTTATTATTATTATTATTATTATTATTATTATTATTATTATTATTATTATTATTATTATTATTATTATTATTATTATTATTATTATTATTATTATTATTTATTATTATTATTATTATTATTATTCTTATTATTATTATTATTATTATTATTATTATTATTATTATTATTATTATTATTATTTTAACAGTACTATTACTACTGTTACTATGAAATAATAATGATACTCAAATATTATTTTATTGGAAATCTCAAAATAAACATCCATCCTTATTTCAAAATAGTTGAACAATAAAATTATGTTTTGGATCAATAAACATCGAAAGTTTTGTCCATTATTTAATCGTTTTTATTAATTCATTAAAATTATAATGTTAATGGCAAAATTGAATGTCATTTTTTATGTAAATTTAAACACCAATTTGATAATTGATTTTTTGAAACACAGTTAATTGATCTTCATGAAAGTTTAATGAATTTTTTGAGAAATATTTTTGTTAGGAGACTATGGATTTTAGTGTGAATGCTTACGCAGCATAATAAGGAAGCAATTATGTTTATTAAGTGCCTTCAATTTAATCTTCTGATCGCTTGCTTAACAGGATTAATGAAATACGAAATTCCTAAAAGAAAACCAAAATGGATGCATCTGATTGTTACGATATACTATAATGTAGTTTTCGTGGCCGTTTTATCCCTTAATCTGTTGCATTGTTTCGTTATCCCAACAGTTTTATCAAAACAGTTTGCAGTTGCTTCAACTGATTATGGTATCATTAACATTTTGCTTTTTATTTGCGAAATTATTGCAGAAATTTGGGCTTTCTCTTACCTTATCACAGTTGTGTACATGAGATTTAAATTTTATTTTTATTACAATCTTTTGAAGAAACTTCTCTCCAGTGACAAAATTTATTCACAGTCGGTTAAAAAGGAATGCATTTTGATTATATTCATGGTTGGGCTTAAAGCCTATTTTATTTGCACTAATTTTATTTTAAATGAGAAAACCTTTGAAGCTGCTAATAATTTTTTGGAAGTTGCTAGAGAAAAACTTTTACTCTTATCATTGTGGGGAGCTTTTACAATAATAGACATATTTTTCTGCATTGTTTTTATTATTTTGAATATGATGGATCATCTTGAAAATAAAGTTCAATCGTTATCAGAAAGAAATGAAATCAACTTGATAAAAAAGTCAAACAAACGAGTGAAAATCATTATAATTGATACCATCAGAATCAAAGTTTTTATCAATCGTTATCAGAAAGAAATGAAATCAACTTGATAAAAAAGTCAAACAAACGAGTGAAAATCATTATAATTGATACCATCAGAATCAAAGTTTTTAGATTAAAGGAAGTTGTAAATAAAATTTACAGACTATTTCATTGGCCAGTCTGCTTCGTGTTCGTATGTAGTTTTATTTACACATTTTCTTTAGTAACAAGAATGGCAACAGAATCCAAAGGAAAATTTGCTGAATTTACATCGTCTTCATCTTGCTTAGTGTATCTTTTTTGTTTACTTTTGCTCATAGACATGCCAAGACAAAAGGTATGTAGATTATTTCTTATCAATTAAATATTTACATAATACAGGAATTAATTCCTATTGGAAATGCAGCGTTATCATATTTCTATATGCTAATTCGTAAGCTTAAATTCCGATAAAATTTTCAAACCTCAAAAATGGGACTATACTGAAATTCCGTCAGGAATTTCTATGTCGTTTCAGGTTCCTCACTATCCATAATTTCTACACCCGAAAAAATAATTCTGAACAGGAAGAGGTTATTAGAAGTTATTATTTCTTCTAACTATATCAGTAAAGATGTTAACTATGTTTTTAGAATAAATGAATTGATAACTTTTAAACTATATTGCAGATCTCGTTTTAAAGATTTTATTTTTTAACTACCAACCACGCCAATGATAATAAATATTATTATTTACTATTAGTCTTATGTAAGTTACAGGATCCAAAATCACAATATAAATTGTGATAATGATATTGGTGATAGTGTAAACAATGAATAATTATAATAAGAATAGCAGTAACAATTATTGTAATATTGTAAATAACATTAACAATATTGTTACAGAATCAAGCAAAAATATTAATTATTTCCAGTAGCAGAATAAAAATAAAAAGCAATTTAAAGAAATATGATGATAAAGACAAAGATAAATAGTGATAAGTAACAATAACAAGTAACAACAAGAACTATATATATATATATATATATATATATATATATATATAATATATATATATATATATATATATATATATATATATATATATATATATATATATATATATATATATATATATATATATATATATATATATATATATATATATATATATATATATATATAATATATATATATATATATATATATATATATATATATATATATATAATATATATATATATATATATATATATATATATATATATATATATATATATATATATATATATATATATATATATATATATATATATTATATATATATTAATATTATTATATTATTATTATTATAATATATAATAATAATAATAATAATAATAATAATAATAATAATAATAATAATAATAATAATAATAATAATAATAATAATAATAATAATAATAATAATAATAATAATAATAATAATAATAATAATAATAATAATAATAATAATAATAATAATAATAATAATAATAATAATAATAATAATAATAATAATAATAATAATAATAATAATAATAATTATACCAATAATAAATATTATAATAATAATAATAATAATAGTAATAATAATAATAATCAAAATAATAATTAATTAATAATAATAGCAATAATATTAATTAAGATTAATAAAAAATAATAATTAAATCATCATTGTCATTATTATTATTATTATTATTATTATTATTATTATTATTATTATTATTATTATTATTATAATCATTATTTGCATTATTTTATTATTACTATTATTATTAAGAAGTAGTAGTAGTAAAAAAAGTATTTTTTGTAAAGTGTTATCAAATATTAAACGAACCTAAAATTTTTGTTTTCTCCTGTCTTAGGGTGAAAGAATTGCTGAAATTCTTTATGATGTGGCTTCGAAAGAAGATCAACTCAAAGTAAAACAAAAGGTATATATATATATATATATATATATATATATATATATATATATATATATATATATATATATATATATATATATATATATATATATATATATATATATATATATTAGGGATGGAGCGATACCAAAATTTTTACCGATACCGATACCGAATTATATATACCGATACTAAGACTTTCAAAATCACCGATACCGATACCGGTATCAGAAAATATTGCCGATACTTGCCGATACCGGATACCGATACCGATACTTCACTCCATCCCTAAATATATATATATATATATATATATATATATATATATATATATATATATATATATATATATATATATATATATATATATATATATATATATATATATATATATATATATATATATATA
>SEYY01011512.1:22500-35000 GCA_009176605.1 Armadillidium nasatum | reverse complement strand
TTTATTGTTTTTATTATTATTATTATTATTATTATTACACTACTAGAAGTAGGTCTTATTTAAGACTGTACCAATTAGCTTTGGTTTGACTTTGTGTTCAGTTGCTGAAATGCTTGAATTTTTCTTATTATGAATTAGAGATTGATCTAGCCTTGCTTACCTTTAGAGATTGATTTAGCCTTGCTTACCTTTAAGATTGATCTATATAAAGCATTATGTTAAAGTAGAAGTAGATTTTGATCAAATAATATTTTAATTAACACCGGAAGAAAAATTATTTAATGTTTATGTGTGAACTGTAAATGATTTTGCAGGTCTTATAATATTTTTTAATTTTATTATTTAATCATATATACTTTTTTTGTATGTGACATTTTTGATAAATTAAAATAATAAATTTTGAACATCTTTCATTTTTATATTTGGTTTTCGAATTTACTAATTTTAGTTTTATATTTAACCTAGTATTTCTTATCACTTCTCTTCTGAATGATTTTACCTAATCAGTTAAGTATGATGTAAGTATCATGCTAATTTTATGATTTTATATCATTCAAATAAAAGGTGCTCAATTATGCTCAGAAAATGAACATTTAAGATAAGAATAATAAAAACTTCGATGTATATTTAATTCTGTGATTAAAATTGACTGCTTAAAATATATATGAAGAACTTGTGACAATGGAGATATCCTAACAACTTTATGGTCGTTTGGGAAGCAAAGATAAAATTTAAAATACTATACGAGGACTGTCAAATTTTCTTTTTACTTGTTTTATTTTATAAAATGGTCCTTAGCTAATTTTCCTCAATTTCAAAAGTAATAAATTTCTGTTTTAAAATTTTGGTTAAAAAAACAAAACAAAAAAAACAAAGAGAAAGAAAATCACACGCCTTCTAGAAATTAATGAAAAAAAGCGATAGTTAAGATCTTTTGAAGGAACGTGGTTTTTAAATCATAAATCAAATTCATAGCTGCATCCTGTATTCCCCTCCTCTTCATTAAACCAAATTGCAGCGCGTTAAAAGAGAAAACTGTCTCTGAAGAAGCAATAAATTTTTTCAAATATAATCTTTCTAAAACCTTTATACAAACATGATACGTTGAAACTGGATGAATATTTCTTGGACACAACGAGTCACATTTTTAAATTGTTAAATCTTGTAATTTTGAGACTGTCAAAAAAAAATCAGCCATTTCCTATGAGTTTTTCAGCCAGAGTTTCCTATGTTACCTAAAACAAACGATATTACTTCATTTTTCTGCCTCTTGATCCGTATGTACAAATCTAAAATGTGAATGGAGATTTCCTTCATTTCTAGAAATTTGAGGGTATTTTATTGAATCATCACTGGTTTGAAAAATGCAGGTATTATGTTTAGGTATATGTTTCATTGAATCCTAATTTATCGAAAAGAGAGAAACTTTCAAGCTAAGTGGAATTTCAATTAAAGTTCAATTAAAAAGATAGGTAACTATCAAAGACACAGAAATGAGTCCTTTGTCAAAGCTAGATGACACATTGTTTGTTTCACGAGCTTTAATCAGATTGTTAATGATGCTCTAACTCTACTTTGAATTATACACATTACAGATTTTCGTTTTACTAAATTTTGGTTCTGATTCAATAAATTTCTCTAACTTTTAAATGTAGCAAACGGCAATCGTTAGATTCTGTATCTTTTAAGTAGCTTATATTTTTCCTTAATGCAAGAAAGGTCATTTCTAGTTCAACGACTTTTTTGGAGCTTTAATTATTTTTATTTTCTTAGTTATTTTAGGAAAGTGTTTTGCTAGAAGAAAATTAAATCATTAAATTCATTCATCAGCATTATTAGTATCATTGCATCTGGTGAGAGCAAGGAATCTTTCATCAAATCCATCCTTAAACTTGAAAACGTTTGAGGCCACTGCATGTTCTATATGACATATTTATAAGAAAAAGGATCTTTTTTAAATGAAAATAAGAGTTAACAAGAAAATGGTTTCGCAAAATTTATATCAACAACGCCAAAACATCATTATATTATGATGCAAAAAAAATATTATCGATTAGAGACCACGAATGATTGTTTATCCTTGATGATACTTTAACAGCAGATATCATATTAAAGTATAAGATAACAGCTATAAAATCAGTTAGATTTTTTATAGTCTTCAATCAAATGAATACTAAAAAGTAACCACACAGTATTATTAATCTCTAAGTATCAAACCTGATATTTTTTTTCCAATTATCATCTCTTTCAACTCACTGGTGAAAATGGAAGAATTTAAAATTGTTTTTCTATAAATAACCATTAAAGTAATACTGACTTTCCCCGCAACTTTATATAACTAAATATGCAACATAAATATGCATTAAACATCGGAGACGAAAATTCCTGATTGTACAGCATCTCCTAAATCATAATAAAATGATATGTTTGAGTAACTCAAAGAAATTATTAAAAAAGATGATTTAAAAAAAAAAAGAATTTAAGAATATGTTTTTATTAAAAATATTAATAATTTTTAATTTCATAAAAATTGAATAATTGATAATATTAACAATATAATTTTAAGAAATACTGTTTTAGTTTGTGCCCCCTCCTTGAAAGGGATCTGCCCATGAGTGGTGGCAATTTGTAAAAAAAAAAAAAAAAAAAACTGTTTTAGGTGGTTTTATGCGTAGTTTCAGTGCCGTGATTTAGTCAACCTCTTTGAGTAATATTTTAACTTCTCATCATTTCAAAAATTAAATTCTAGTATGAAAGATGAAGGTAAGAATATGATCTCCAAAAACTAGCGGTTTTTATTAAAGTTTTACAGTTTTAGTACATTTATTCTTTGGAGATTTGTACAATGCAATTTATGTAAATAAATAAAGATTCATATGCATTAAATATTCAAGACAAATTCTCTCAAATCTCAGCGTCTAAACTCTCGGTATGTCCTTCTGTAACAACTTTTAGAGGGAGTCGCGGTGAACTTTGAGCAAACCATATATATATATATATATATATATATATATATATATATATATATATATATATATATATATATATATATATATATATATATATATATATATATATATATATTATATATATATATATATATATATATATACTATATATATATATATATATATATATATATATATATATATATATATATATATATATATATATATATATATATATATATATATATATATATATATATATATATATATATATATATATATATATATATATATATATATATATATATATATATATATATATATATATATATATATATATATATATATATATATATATATATATATATATATATATATATATATATATATATATATATATATATATATATATATATATATATATATATATATATAATATATATATATATATATATATATATATATATATATATATATATATATATATATATATATATATATATATATATATATATATATATATATATATATATATATATATATATATATATATATATATATATATATATATATATATATATATATATATATATATATTATATATATATATATATATATATATATATATATATATATATATATATATATATATATATATATATATATATATATATATATATATATATATAATATATATTAAATAGTATATATATACCAGTAAATTTCATGCTCTTAGTTGCCACTGCTCTTTCCTTAGACTATTTATTATTTTGATTTAAAGGAAATTATTTTTTATAGGTAAATGAAATATATAGTACATAAAATTTTTTTTTCTTCATTTAATTTTAAATTTAAAAAATTAAATATTAAATCTATTAATTTAAAAATATTTTCAAAATGCCTATTCATAAAATATGAAAATTTTAACTTGAAGAATGTGCATTTATAGGCTTGCTAAGTAATGGATTAATTTTAGATACGAATTCGATTACCTTTCAAATTTAATGTTTTTTCCAAATTATAGTTTTAATAATACGATTATTTGTGGATCTTTAGTTGGGCCATTAAAATTTAAGTCAGCGGTCGGAGACGAGTGCTTCAATTTTGGGTGTTGGGATATGAGTCAGAGGTTATGAGTGAAAGTTGCACATCTGTGAGTCAGAGATGGACTTCTACGAGTCAGAGTTGAACTTTTATGAGTCAGAGTTGGACTTCTATGAGCCAGAGTTTGACTTCTATAAGTCAGAGTTGAACTTTTATGAGTCTGAGTTGGACTTCTATGAGTCAGAGTTGGACTTCTATAAGTCAGAGTTCATCTTTTATGAGTCTGAGTTGGACTTCTATGAGTCAGAGTTTGGACTTGTATAAGTCAGAGTTTGACTTCTATAAGTCAGAGTTTATCTTTTATGAGTCTGAGTTGGACTTCTATGAGTTAGAGTTTGGACTTCTATAAGTCAGAGTTGAACTTTTATGAGTCTGAGTTGAACTTCTATGAGTAAGAGTTTGACTTCTATAAGTCAGAATTGAACTTTTATGTGTCAGAGTTGGACTTCTATGAGTCAGAGTTGGACTTCTATAAGTCAGAGTTGGACTTCTATAAGTCAGAGTTGAACTTTTATGAATCTGAGTTGGACTTCTATAAGTCAGAGTTGAACTTTTATGAGTCAGAGTTGAACTTCTATGAGTTAGAGTTGAACTTTAATGAATCAGAGTTGAACTTCTATGAGTCAGAGTTTGACTTCTATGAGTCAGAGTTGGAATTCTGAAAGTTTGAAATTTTGAGAGTTGGAATCGGAGTTGGAGCTATGAAATTTTAAGAACTGAAGTCAGAGTTAGACATTCAAACTCCTACTTCACATCCTTGGTTAAATGTTTACTTATTTTCTTATATTTTAATTAAATTAGTTGTCAGAATTGTCTCTTTCAAGCTAAGATAATATGTCCCTTCATTTTTAATACAATTAATTCATTCCTCATTTATTATGCCACAAAATAATAACAAAGTCAAATACGCCCTGAAATTAAAGTGACATATTTGAACACTACAGTTTGACAACTCGTTTTATATTTGTTTGACAGCGGCATAACGAAATTGTTTGAGAACGTAAATTAAAAGAAAAAAAAGAGATCGAGAATTGATTTTATTAAAACATTTTTTGAATTCAGTATGGATTTTTTTTTTCACAGTAAAGTAAGACAGGGACAATGTATAGTTTGTGCTTAAAATTAAACCTTTTAATTGCAGGTTTTTTGGGATTCATAAACTTTAAATCTCCACAAAATAGCACAAAATGGGTTAGATTTTTCTTGAATCTTTATTATAATACATATTTCGTGACAATTTTATCATTTTTTCTTTTGTATTTGATCAAAGCCTCATCTATTAATGTTGAAGACTTTGACATAGGTTCCTCTAATAACAAAATAACTCAGTTTTTGTGCATAATTAGCATCTCTTTATATCACCTATGGAATATAACATACATTTTTCTACTTCTAAACCTTAGGATGACCTTTCATTTCAATTTCAATCTTCTGAAGAAATTGAACAAATACCAAAAATTGAAATCCAAAACTGCCAATAAAGATTACGGAATATTTATCTTTAATTTTGGTATTAAAGTATTTTATTTCCTGTGCTTCACTTTACTAAAAGAGAATTATGATATTGATTACAGCATAGAAACCTTGGCTGATTTTGTAATATCTTTCAATGCTGTTTCAAATAACTTTAATTTAACCGACACATTATTCTGCCTTATTCTCTATATTTCCACCTTTATCGACGCTCTGGAAAAGAAGATTTTGAAGTTATCTAACCAAGATAAAATCAACAATAAAAATCTTCTATGGGATTCGATAAGAAAGAAAGTAATTAGTTTGAAAGAAGTTACTGAAAAGATTTACTCTCGAATGCAATTTGTCGTTTGTGTTTTTTTCGTCTTTCATTTTATTTTTATATTCACATTCGTAACGAAATATGTGACAGAATCGGATGGAGAATACAAAAAAATGTTAAAATATTTATTAAATTTCATATATGTTTTCATTTTTCTCTTTCTAATGGACTTGCCCAATAAAAAGGTTTGTTGATCAGACTAAATGTATGTTTTTAATATTTTTCAAAATGTTCTTTTATAGGTTTGAAGCATCAATAAATATACCACTAACAGTACTAAATTTATTATTATTATTATTATTAGTAGTAGTAGTAATAGTAGTATTTTTTATTATTAGTATTAGTAATAGTTGTAATCTTATTAATAGTATATAAATAACTTAATTTTTATGTAAATACTTTTACTTTAATATGTGAGCTCAAAATAATCTTGTAATTTCACTCTCATTATTATTATTATTATTATTATTATTATTATTATTATTATTATTATTATTATTATTATTATTATTATTATTATTATTATTATTATTATTAACAGCTCTTTTTCAGAATATATATATAAGGAAATCAGTTTTATTACTGTATAATTATTAAGCAGAAATATTGGTTTCGATTGTTTAACAAATTCCGAACTATGTTTTTGTAAAAATAGTGTAATACTTATATTACGAGTATTAATCGAGAATTCCGAGTTAATACTCTTTTCCTTCTCACTTCACCTCATTTACAATAATATTATAATTTCATCTGAAGATTTTATTCCTCCTCTATCTGAGCTTAATACTAAGAAGATATGAGCTACGTCAGCAATCTCTCATAGATATAGTTAAACATGGGTTTAAACATAGAGTTTGCAGCCTGCTTTGGAAAACAGTTTCTATCTATGTTGTTATCAACCTTGACTTAGAAAGACTATCTGTCCATTCTAAGGTTGATAATTCTAAACTTTATTATTCTTTTTCCTCTGAAAGAATTTCCATTCAATTATTTGTATATATATATATATATATATATATATATATATATATATATATATATATATATATATTATTATATATATATATATATATATATATATATATATATATATATATATATATATATATATATATATATATATATATATATATATATATATATATATATATATATATATATATATATATATATATATATATATATATATATATATATATATATATATATATATATATATATATATATTATATATATTTATATATATATATATATATATATATATATATATATATATATATATATATATATATATATATTATATATATATATATATATATATATAATATATATATATATTATATATATATATTTTAATTTTTTTTAATTTTTAATTTTAATATTTATTAGTTTGTTATTTTATTAAAATTATAAAAAAATTCAAAATTTATTTTAGAAATTAAAATAAATATTATATTTAGAAATAAAAGTAAATATTATATTTATAAATTAAATTAGATATTATTATATTTAGAAATTAAACACGTTGGAGAGTGCAATTTGACAACTTTTTAATATTTGACTAATAGCGACTAAAAGCCTAAATTACGAAGAAGTCAATTAAAAAGTAATGAAAATGAAAATTGATTTTATTCTGTATAATAATTAAGCTAAAAATGTTTTTTTAATTTAGTATGAATTTTGTCTTATTGAAATAAGGCAGGAACAATGCATCTCTTATGTTTAAAAGTAAACATTCTAATTGCAAGTGTTTTGGGATTCATAGAATACATACCACCTCAGAAAAGTACAAAATGGCTACAGTTCTGCTTAGCATTGTATTATAACACATATTTTGTGACCATTATGTCGTTATTTCTCATTTATCTTGGCTTCATTCCATCAATCGTTGCTAATTATTTAGATCTTGGCTCTTTTAATGAAAATATACCTAAACATTTGCTTTTGATTTGTGGTGTTTTGTATCACTCATGGAATATTACGTATATTGGGTTAGTTTTAAACCTTAGATTCACTTTTGGTTCGAGATATAATCTTCTTAAGAAATTATATCAATACCAAAAAATGAAGTCTAAAACTACCATTAGAGATTACAGATTATTTATATTTAATTTTGGTCTTAAATCCTATTTTATCATAATCTCCTTGACAGTAAAAGAAAATTCAGTTACTAATCATATTTTAGGAAATTTGGTTTATTTTACAATTTACTATAACGCTTCTTTAAATATTCTGAACTTACTTGACATAGTGTTCTGCCTTGCTCTCTACATTGCTACCATTATGGACACTCTGGAAAAGAAGATTTGGCAGTTATCTAAGATCGATAACGTTAGGAATAAAATCCTCCTATGGAACTCGATAAGAAAGAAAGTTTTCAGTTTAAAAGAGATTACCGAATCGATGTACAATCAAATGCAATTAGCTCTTAGTGTTACTTTTCTGCACAATTTTATTTTCATGTTTTCATTTATAACAAAATTCGTGACCGAATCCAATGGAGAATTCAAAGAATTTTTCCTGCATTCAGTGGACTTCTTATATGCTTTTCTTTATCTAATTCTGCTTGACTTACCACAAAAAAAGGTTTGCTGATCATTTAAACTATGTTATCCGAGCATTTTATGAATTTGTAAAATCATTTAATTAAAATTATTTCAACCACTTTATTATATTTATTTAAAATTTATTTATTTATTTATTTATTTACTTATTATTGTTATATTATTATTACAATTATTAATATTATTATTGCAATTATCTTTTTATTTTCTATTATTTTTATTTTTTATAATTATTATTAATATTAATATTTATTATAAGTATTACTTTTTTCATTGTTATTATCTGGATAATTAATTACATAATTAATATTATTATTAAGTATTGTTATTGCTATTTACATTTTTATTTATTAAATATGATTATTATTATTAATAAATTATAATTTTCTTATTCAGACTTCATTTAATAATTCATTATACAGTATATACACTATTGCTGACAAATATATTTATGTAAGGCATTTCAAGTTAAGGCATTAGATTTTTAATTTAATTATTTGTTTGAAATTTCGTAAAAGATAATAAAATTTCAAGGAACTTATAAAATATTATAAATTTTCTAGCGAATACAAAAAGTATTGGTACTTTTTATGTTCTTAAAAATCAATTTATTGATCAATTATTTTATTTGAGTTGATAAAATAAAAATATTTTTTTATATATATATCAATAAATGAAAATAGAAGCATATGATTACAACCTATATTTAACCCAGTTTTCGTTAATAGTATGTCAATACTGTTAAGTTACGCGATGTTATGTTATGTTATGTTATGTTATGTTATGTTATGTTATGTTATGTTATGTTATGTTATGTTATGTTATGTTATGTTATGTTATGTTATGTTATGTTATGTTTTGTTATGTTTTGTTATGTAATGTTATGTTATGTTATGTTATGTTATGTTATGTTATGTTATGTTATGTTATGTTACGTTGTTATGTTATGTTGCTATGTTATGTTATAGTATGCTATGTTAAGTTATGGTGTCGTTCAGTTTTAATAAATTTGATACTATAGAAGGACTGGAATTTTTTCATTTGCTATTACAATTGTGTACTTGAGATATAATACCTTTTCTACTCACCTTTTCAGGAGGAAATTCTGTAAATATAAGGAATTATATTTATAAATCATGATTAAAAAAGATTATTTGATTGTAGTCGTACGTGAGGATTAAAAATATTTTCTTTGGGGCAATATTACAACGATGAAATACTTTTAAATTGAGAGTAATTTTTGGAACATTTATTGAAAGGTTTTATTTTATCTTCTGGGTATTTCTGTATTTTTAATTTTGGGGATTTCTTTTACTACTTAATTTTTTATTTGCTCATGGCTCATGTCCTTTTCTATATAATTTTTCATCTTCTGGGTTTTTCTGTATTTTTATTCTAGCTATTGCTTTTTACTACATAATTTTTCATCTTCTCGGGGTTTCTGTATTTTTAATTTGACTCATGACTTTCTCTACCTTCTGGGTTTTTTCGAAATTTTAATTTGGTTAATGCATTTATCTACATAAATTTTCATCTTTAGGAGTTTTCTTGTAGTTTCAATCTGACTGAGGCATTTTTATACATAATTTTTAACATAATAAATAAATCAAGCTCACTTGCACTAAGTCTAAAAAGAAAAAGAAAGAGGTAGAGTTAGCTTCCTAACATTCTTGGTTGAAATTGATTACTTAATAATATATTCATTTTCAACAAATTTTATTCTTATTATTATTATTATTATTATTATTATTATTATTATTATTATTATTATTATTATTATTATTATTATTATTATTATTATTATTATTATTATTATTATTATTATTATTATTATTATTATTATTATTATTATTATATATTATTATATTTTCTACGATTATTATTATTATTGCTATTATTTTAATATTATTATTACTATTAGAATTATCATTATTATTACTAAATTATTATTATTATTGTTAATATTATTACTATTAAAAGTAATAGTAAGGACGTTATTGAAAGTGCTGAAAGCTGACTACTAAATATTCGTGTATTTAATCTAAGGGAGTTATTCTAATGTCAGAAATACTTATAAAAATAGAATTTACAAATATTAAAATAATTCTAATAATAATAATATAATAATAATTAATAATAAATATAATAATAATAATAATAATAATAATAATAATAATAATAATAATAATAATAATAATAATAATAATATAATAATAAAAAAATAATAATAATAATAATAATAATAATAATAATAATAATAATAATAATAAAATAATAATAATAATAATAATAATAATAATAATAATAATAATAATAATAATAATAATAATAATAATAATAAGAAGAAGAAGAAGAAGAAGAAGAAGAAGAAGAAGAAGAAGAAGAAGAAGAAGAAGAAGAAGAAGAAGAAGAAGAAGAAGAAGAAGAAGAAGAAGAAGAAGAAGAAGAAGAAAGAAGAAGAAGAAGAAGAAGAAGAAGAAGAAGAAGAAGAAGAAGAAGAAGAAGAAGAAGAAGAAGAAGAAGAAGAAGAAGAAGAAGAAGAAGAAGAAGAAGAAGAAGAAGAAGAAGAAGAAGAAGAAGAAGAAGAAGAAGAAGAAGAAGAAGAAGAAGAAGAAGAAGAAGAAGAATAGCAAAATGAACATAAATAGCCTGTGCATATTTGTTTGTTTATTTTTTGTCTTTCCTAATAAACTAAGAAAATAATAATAACTTGCCAGTATAATTTATTAATTTAATTAATTAATCATTTCTTCATTTATAATGCAAAAAAATAATATTTTGACCAAATATTATATTTAAAAATTAATGTACCATACTTGAAAGTTTCAATTTGGCAATTCCGTACATGTTTGCCTGACGCCCTCTTAAGTAAATTGTTTGAGAAGGTAAATTAAAAGAATAAGAATTGATTTCCTTACTTACAAGCCTGTAATTTTTAAATATATTCAGTATGGAATTTTTGTTAGTGAAGAAAAGCCGCTACAATGCATCGTTTATGTTTAAAATTAAACCTTCTAATTGCAATTCTTTTCGGATTCTTAAAACATATACCACCAAAAAATAGCCCAGTGTGGCTTCAGTTTTTACTAACATTGTATTATAATACATATTTTGTCACCAGTTTTTCATTTTTCCTTATATATCTTTCTTACTTCCCATCAACTATCGCCAAAAACTTTGATTCGAGTCCTTTTACTCATAATGTACCAAAAATTTTGTTTTTAATATGTGCCATTGTACATCAACTATGGAGAATTACATATCTTGCACTACTTCTAACCCTAAGACTAACATTACATTCCAATTATAGTCTTCTTAAGAAATTATACAATAACCAAAAATTGAAATCCAAAACTGACAGAAAGGATTACGGCATATTTATCTTTACTATTGGACTTAAATTATATTATATCATGTGTTACACAATACTGAAAGTAAATTCAGATGTTGGCTATTGTATAGGAACCTTGGCTGATTTTGCAATATCTTTTAATGCAGCTACAAATAACATAAATTTATTAGATATAATATTCTGCATTGTTCTTTATATTTCTGCTGTTATCGACACTCTTGGAAAGAAGATTATAGAGTTATCTAAGCAAGTTAATAATTACAATAAAAATCTCCTATGGGATTCCGTAATAAAGAAGGTAATTAGTTTGAAAGAGATTACTGAAGAGCTTTACAGTCGATTGCATTTAGTGATTTGCGTCTTTTTTCTTTATAGTTTTATTTTCATGTTTTCGTTTATAACAAAATTCGCTACAGAATCCAATGGAGAACTTAAAGAAGTATTAATGAATTCTGAAGATTTTTTATATATTTTCCTTCATCTCTTTCTACTAGACATGCCTCAAAGAAAGGTTTGTTGACAAGATTTAAATTTTGTTTTCCTTTCCCAGTTTCCAAACTTGCAAACTGCTTTTAAAACATTAATGATAAGAACTAATCACTCTATTTACAATTTAATCGATAATATATATATATATATATATATATATATATATATATATATATATATATATATATATATATATATATATATATATATATATATATATATATATATATATATATATATATATATAT
>SEYY01011512.1:17500-20000 GCA_009176605.1 Armadillidium nasatum | reverse complement strand
ATATATATATATATATATATATATATATATATATATATATATATATATATATATATATATATATATATATATATATATATATATATATATATATATATATATATATATATATATATATATATATATATATATATATATATATATATATATATATATATATATATATATATATATATATATATATATATATATATATTATTATTTTTTTTTATTCAACCTCTGGTGGGCAAAGGCCAGAGGCCTGTCAAATTTCCACCACAGTTAGAAGCAAATCGGGGACTTGGACAGATTAAAGGCTGACAAGTCCCAATACACGGCGTTTGAAGGTGTATAAGTCATAGGATGTTGAGAAAATAGATGAAGGGAATGTGTTATAAGTAGTGTACATGTAAGATTGAGCATAGCGGTTAAGTCTGGGGTCAGAGAGTTGGACAGAGAAAGGATGAGACTGTCGCTAAAGCTCTTCTCAAAGCAGGAGGTATGCGACGAGAGAGATTAGAAGAGCAGTGTCCTTTGTAATAGCGATAGTATAGAGAGATTGATGGAACAATTCGAAGGGAAGAAAAAGACTGGAGAGAGTTAGTGAGAGTAGAAGAGCTGATGAAACGAAAAGCCCTAGATTCCACTTTTTCAAGGAGAGCTGTATGAGTGGATCACCCCAGATGTGTGAGGCGTACTCCATACAGGGGTGAACAGCACCCTTACAAAGAGCAAGCAACTGAGGTGGTGTGAAGAAGTTCTGAAGGCGCCTCAAACACCCAACCTCTTAGAAGCTTGTTTAGAGAGAATTAATGTGATCTTATATGTATATATATATATATATATATATATATATATATATATATATATATATATATATATATATATATATATATATATATATATATATATATATATATATATATATATATATATATATATATATATATATATATATATATATATATATATATATATATATATATATATATATATATATATATATATATATATATATATATATATATATATATATACATGATATATATATATTATATATATATATATATATATATATATATATATATATATATATATATATATATATATTATATATATATATATATATATATATATATATATATATATATATATATATATATATATATATATATATATATATATATATATATATATATATATATATATATATATATATATATATATATATATATATATATATATATATATATATATATATATATATATATATAAATATATATATATATATATATATATATATATATATATATATATATATATATATATATATATATATATATATATATATATATATATATATATATATATATATATATATATATATATATATATATATATATATATATATATATATATATATATATATATATATATATATATATATATATATATATATATATATTATATATATTATCATTTCCTTTTGCCGAAGAAGCTACGCTCTTTCTTTCTATTTAAATTATAATGGATACACTTGAAATAGAATTATTAAATTTAAAGAAAACCGATGAAAATGAATTATCTGAAGAAAACCTCTCAACACGCAACTGGAAAGGCATCAGAAAAGAAATTTTTAATTTAAAAGATTTCTTGGAAGATTTTAATAACGCTTCAGATCTAGTAATATCAATAATTTTCGTACGTAACTTTATTTTTACACTTTCTATCATAACAAGAGTTGCGACAGAGGCCGGTAAAATAGCTGGATAATTGATCAATAAATAGATGGGCTTAACCTTCATCATATTTATTATTTTTATTTCAGATATACCACAGAGAAAGATTTGTCAACTAAGCTTTTAATGTTTGATAATGAAATAAAGTTAATAAAAAAACACTAAATAAAAATGGCATATATTGAGACATGTATTCTAACTTTTATTATTATTCATTTTCAAAACAACATTAAGGGAGCTTTTCTTCAAACTATGGCAAATGCATCGATAAAATGCAGTTAAATTGACAATGAGTTAACCCATTTAGTCGGAATATTTTACACTATTATTTGTCATTGTATTAATAAAATTTACTACAAAATTTGTTATTTTTATTATTATTATTATTATTATTATTATTATTATTATTATTATTATTATTATTATTATTATTATTATTATTATTATTATTATTATTATTATTATTATTATTATTATTATTATTATTATTATTATTATTATTATTATTATTATTATTATTATTATTATTATTATTATTATAAATGTTTTCCTTATTATTAATATTATTATTATTATTATTATTATTATTATTAATATTATTATTATTGTTATTGCTATTATTATTATTATTATTATTATTATTATTATTATTATTATTATTATTATTATTATTATTATTATTATTAATATATTATTATTATTTCTGTTATTATTATTATCATTATTATTTTTATTGTTATCAATATTATTTTTATTATTGTTATCATTATTATTATTATAGA
>SEYY01011512.1:10000-15000 GCA_009176605.1 Armadillidium nasatum | reverse complement strand
TATTCCTGATTAAACCAGTAGAGTATATGTAAGATTGAGCATAGCAGTTAAGTCTGGGGTCTGAGTGAGGTTGGACAAAAAAAGAATGATATATATATATATATATATATATATATATATATATATATATATATATATATATATATATATATATATATATATATATATATATATTATACATATATTAAACTTTCCAGATATTAAGTAATCTGATAACGTACGTGATTATTGGGTTCCAGTTCCACCTTTCAATCAGTCCATCTCAGTCACCTTCTCCTGCTACTGAATAACTTTATTCAAAAAGAGATTGTGATTTATGAAAGTATTGTAATGCCTTGTGATTACTTGGAATTATTTGTAATCATTTAGATTCTTCTGTTGCACTATTCTGTTGATGTTTTAGTAAATGAACAAATAATTATAACATTAGTATTGATAATAATAATAAAATAGTAAAGATAATAATAAAAATAGAATAATAAGAATAATAGTAAAAATAATAAGAAAAAAAATGATAATAATAATGGTAATGATAATAATAATATTAGTAATAACAATAATAATAAATATAATCTTAATAATAGTAATAAAAATAATAAAAATAATAATAATAATAATAATAATAATAATAATAATAATAATAATAATAATAATAATAATAATAATAATAATAATAATAATAATAATAATTTTATATAATTTTTAATATCATTAAAACAGTAGTAATAATAGAAATTGCAATGACTGTATAAAGCCACTTCTGGTTATAAAATTAAATTATCAGTATTAATGCCTGTTGTTGTTATAGTATAAGAAATTAAAGTAGTTCTAGTAGTAGAATTAGTATAGATAGAGATAGTTACCAATATTAAAATAGAAATAGTTATAGAGAAACTTTGGTTTATAATTAAGCAATTTTATTTTTTAAGTTTAGCAGTGCACAGAATGCGATTTTGTATTTCTTTTGCAGTGTATTTTAGTTTTCGCTACTAATCACAAATGTTTGTATATTTGTGCTCTAATATATTAAAAGATCAATGCTATTTGTTTTTTCAATACAAACTTTGCTTTTCTTCTTGAAATAAAAGTTTACTGTTTTCCTTCCCTTTTTAAATTGAGTTCTTTTGTATGCTTTTATCTAAACAGGTATTGGTAAAATAAATAGATTAATTAAAAAAAATTATTATTTTGTGTGTGCGTGTGTGCAGATAAAATATTTTTTCACTTTCTTCAAATGACAAGTAATTTAATTTATCTTGCGAGAAGGTTATTTATGTTGAATAAATATCACTTATTTTATTTGTTTTATTTTCAGCGATTTTGAGGATGATATTCTGAGCAGATGCTTTGTTTGCCTTGGGAGATAAATTTAATTACCTAAAATTTTATTATAGCATACTAAATGGTAATAGTAATATGTGAAAAATAAAATTAGAAAGTGACCACAAAACCATACAATTAGTGTATATGTAAGAATTAGCATAGCAATAAAGTCTGTTTGTCTGAGGGTTGAACAGAGAAAGTTTGAGACCGAGTAGATTGACGAGTCGCACGCCCCATCTTCAGGGGAGAATGAATGCCATTAGATAGTCGGAAAGAATAGTGCTTACTGTAATAGTAATAATGTAAAGAGAGAAATGAAACAGTTTAAATTAATAACATGAAAAGGACTGAAGAGAGGAAGTGAAAGAAAAAGAGCTAATAAGGAGAAAGCCTCCGATTCCATCCTTACAAGGAGTTTTGTGTGAGTAGATCATCCCAAATATGCGATGCATACCATACAAGAGTAAGAACATCAATTCAATCCAGACAGAGTAAGTAACTGAGTAAGAAATTTTGAAAACTCCTCAGAAAGTCAAACTCCTTATAAGCTTGCTTACTGAAGAAAATAATGTGATAATTTCAAGTAAGGCCACGAGAGAAAGAAGTACAAAGAAAATAAAGGAAAGGGAAAGGCCTGAATTGTGTTTTTAAAAAAGATATCATATTGTTTGAGGTACTGAAAACAACAATACCCTTTTTCTTCCCAGATATAAATGTAAGATAGGTCAGATTTCAGTTTCTCCAAGGCCATCTACTAAGCAGCTGCTATTTGAAATTGAGTGGAACATCTTTCAAAGGGAAAGAAGTAATGAAAAATTGAATTATCAGCGCAAGAATAGATAGGTGAAGATATGAACGAGAAAAAGCATTGAGAAAAGGGAAAAAAATAGATGAGGATGGGAATGAACATTGAGGAACATCACTATTAATAGATTTAGTTGATAATCTATGACCCTCTAAAAACATCGCTGTAAAAAGACCTGAAAAGAAATTGGAGAAAATGTTGCGGTGAGATGAACAGATATTATATATAGAAACTTAGAAATCAAAGTTATGTGCCAATAAATTGACAGCTTTCGATATGTTTAGCGCCACTTGTTACTCTATCGATGGATTTTCATATAAGGAACCAAGAATTCGAGACAAGAGAAAGAAGGTCACCAGTAGAGCGTTATTTATAAAAGACACTCGGGTGGTCAATGATAAGATAAGACAAATGAGACGTATCCAGATTTTAATGCTAAGAATAGCTTAGAAAGCTTTTGGAAAGAACGAAGGCAGATGCAATAAGACAATAGTTTGTGGGTTGAAAGAAATAAACTCATTCAGCAGAGTATGAATGAGCACACCCTTCCAGCAGGAAAATTAACGCCAACGCGAAATAGAACATATTTTATTAGCACGTTTCGAGTCGAAATGAATCATCTTCAATTAAAATGAAATTCAAACCAAAAATTAAAGCACAAAAATTAAAAATTAAAATATTAAAAGCTCAAAACATTAATAAGTAAAACCAAAAAAACACATCCTAGTTTTTGAGGGAATCTTCACTGCAGAACAGACTGGAAAATACTATAGCAAAAGATGCTTGTTTGGTTGATTGGAAAACGACAAGACAATTAATAAAAAATAACAGAAAATAAAATAAAAATAAGATAAATCAATCATGGGAGTTGAATAAATAAATGGTAAAACAAGTAAAAAAAAAAACAAATATAAAACAATACGGATAATGAAAATAAAAAGACAAACAAAATAATATAACAATAATAATAATAATAATAATAATAATAATAATAATAATAATAATAATAATAATAATAATAATAATAATAATTATAATAATTATAATAATAATAATAATAATAATAATTAATAATAAAATAACAACAATAACAACCTCAATAACAATAATAATAATAATAATAATAATAATAATAATAATAATAATAATAATAATAATAATAATAATAATAATAATAATAATAATAATAATAATAATAATAATAATAATAATAATAATAATAATAATAATAATAATAATAATAATAATAATAATAATAATAATAATAATAATAATAATAATAATGATAATAATAATAATAATAATAATAATAATAATAATGATAATAATAATAATAATTATAAAAATAATGAATTAGGGTGTGTGTTTTTAGTTTTACTTTATATTTTGTATTTTCAAATGTTTAATTTTTAATTTTTGTGCAATAATTTTTATTTTTAATTTCATTTTAGCTGAAGATGAATCATTTTGATTCGAAACGTCCAAATAAAATATGTTCTATTTCAAGGTGGATTTAATTTTCAAAATTAATATCAGGTTTTCTACAAACAAATAGTTAGCTCATAATATATATATATATATATATATATATATATATATATATATATATATATATATATATATATATATATATATATATATATATATATATATATATATATATAATATATATATATATATATATATATATATATATATATATATATATATATATATATATATATATATATATATATATATATATATATATATATATATATATATATATATATATATATATATATATATATATATATATATATATATATATATATATATATAATAAATATTTACACTTATAATTGGTTGAGTAAATAAACTGGATATAAACAGTAAAACCTAAATCGATTTCAGTTAATTTAAATAGAAAAATGAGTTCAGTACAAGGAAATTCTTAGCATAGAAAAGAGGCTACAATGCAGCACAAGTGTTTAAAAATCAATCTCTTAATAACATGTTTGTTTGGACTCATAAAATATAAACTTTCAAAGAATAATTCGAAGTGGAAGCACTTTATCGTGACATATTATTATAACGCACTCTTCGTTACTGTTTTATCATTTTATATTCTGCATGTAGTAAATATTCCTGCAGTAGTAAGAGAAAGCTTTAGTAGTAAATCATTTGACAATGATGATATTGCAGCAGTTTTAAACTTTATTTGCTTTGTTGTAACTGAACTATGGAATTTGTCGTATATTGCCATCCTTGTTTATCTGAGACCTTCCTTGGCTGCTTTTTTCTCTTTGCTGAAGAAAATGCGCTGTTTTAAAAGATTGGAACGTGAAAGTAGAACCAAAGTGAAAAGTACAGTTGTTTTCAATTTTGGTCTTAAATTGTACTTTATCTGTATTTTTATACCGCGAGTGATAAAAAAGGATATTGTCTTTGGTAAATCTAAATTTCTAGACTATACAATGAACTCCATTTCACATTTGAGTCTCATGAACGTAGTAGATTCGTTTTTCTCTTTCATTCACTATATCTTAATTATAATGGACCCTTTGGAAAAGAAAATATTAATTTTCAAGAATAGAGATGAAAATATATTTTTTGGAAAAGGCTACTTAAAAAACTCAAAAAACGAAAAAAATGTGAATTTTAAAATTATCAGGAAACATATTTTTAGTTTAAAGGATTTTCTCGAAGATCTTTATAGCCTTTTTCAATCAGCTATTTCTTGTATTTTCTTATGTAATTTCATCTATATTGTATCATTCATAACAGGAGTTGCTACGGACTCGGATGAAATTACTATTCAGGAATTTGTCGATAAATCGATGAGTTTGGTCTATGTTATATTTATTATTCTTATTTCTGATTTGCCTCATAG
>SEYY01011512.1:5000-7500 GCA_009176605.1 Armadillidium nasatum | reverse complement strand
ATATATATATATATATATATATATATATATATATATATAATATATATATATATATATATATAATATATATATATATATATATAATATATATATATATATATATATATATATATATATATATATATATATATATATATATATATATATATATATATATATATATAATATATATATAATTTATATATATTATATATATTTATATATATATATATATATATATATATATATATATATAATATATATATATATATATATATATATATATATATATATATATATATATATATAAATTTATATAATATATATATATATATATATATAATATATATATATATATATATATATATATATATATATATTTTAATGAGAAAAAATGGGATTTTTCCAAGAAAGATCACGAGAATATGAAATGCCAATAATATTAAGGAAAGGAATGGCTTAAATTTGCCTTTTCTGTGAACTTATTGTAGCTGTGTAAAGGATGATGTCTACTACATAAGTGAAGTAATTGAGTTTTTGAGGTATTGAAAACAATTTTTCCTATGTACCAATTAAAAATTTGAGAAATCAGCCGCTATTTTGAAACTGAGTTGTATGTCTTTCAAAAAAACGAAGGAAGTAATGTGGAACTGAATTATCATCATACGAGTGTATAAGTGAAGTAATGGAAAGAAAATGGTCATTGATGAAAAGTAGAAAAAGAGTTGGTAAGATAGATCAGACATAACACAAAGGAATTCCACTATTAGTAAATTTAAAGGAATGACAGTTGCCATCTACACATCGCTGTAGAACGTCTGGAAAAGAAATCAAAGAGAAAGTTGCAGAAAAAGAATAAAAAGAGAAAATTTTGAAATAAAAACTTTGTACTATTCATTCGAAAGGTTTTGATATATAATATATATATATATATATATATATATATATATATATATATATATATATTATATATTATATATATATATATATATATATTATATAATATTATCTTCCATCAATCATATAAAATATTCACATTTATAATTGGTTGAATAAATAAACTGGATATAAACAGAAGAACCTAAATCGATTGCAGTAAATTAAAATAGAAGAATGAGTTCAGTACAAGGAAATTCTTAGCATAGAAAAGAGGCTACAATGCAGCACAAGTGTTTAAAAATCAATCTCTTAATAGCATGTTTGTTTGGACTCATAAAATATAAACTTTCAAAGAAAGATTCGAAGATGAAACACTTTATCGTGACATATTATTATAACGCACTCTTCGTAACTGTTTTATCATTTTATTTTTGGCATGTAGTAAATATTCTTTCAGCAGTAAAAGGAAACTTCAGTAGTGAATCATTTGACAATGACGATATTGCAGCAGTTTTAAAATTTATTTGCTTTGTTGTTACCGAACTATGGAAATTATCGTATATTGCTACCCTTGTTTTCCTGAAACCCTTCTTGGCTACTTTATTCTCTTTGCTGAAGAAGATGCGCTGTTTTAAAAGATTGGGACGAGAAAGTAGAACCAAAGTGAAAAGTACAGTTGTTTTCTGTTTTGGTCTTAAATTGTACTTTATTTTTATTTTCATACCGCGAGTGATAAAATCAGAAGTTTTCATTGATAAAACTACTTTTGTAAAATCTATAATAATCTACATTTCAAATTTCAGTCTCTCGAACATAGTAGATATATTTTACTCTTTCATTTACTATATCTTGATTATAATGGAGCCTTTGGAAAGGAAAATATTAATATTAAAGAAAAGAGATGAAAATATATTTTTTGGAAAAAGCTACTCAAAAAACGCAAAAAATGAAGAAAACGTGAATTGGAAAATCATCAGGAAACAGATTTTTGGTTTGAAGGATTTTCTAGAAGAACTTAATAACCTTTTTCAATTAGTTATTCCTTTCATTTTCTTATGTAACTTTATTTATATACTGTCTTTCGTAACAGGAGTTGCCACGGACTCGGATGAATTTACTATTCAGGAATTTGTCGATAGATCGATGGGTTTTGTCTATGTTTTTTTTATAATTCTTATTTCTGATTTGCCTTATAGAAAGGTTTGTGTTTGTCAAGTTTTTTTAATTTATATTCGATCTATTAAATACATAAATAATAAAAATAATTATTCAAAGAAGATTATTGTTTACTTAAAGGAATTTTAACAAATAGAGAAGCTTATATAATTTTAAATTATATTATATATATATATATATATATATAATATATATATTTATATATATATATATATATATATATATATATATATATATATATATATATATATATATATATAATATATAATAATATATATATATATATATATATATATATATATATATATATAATCATATATATATATATATATATATATATATATATATATATATATATATATATATATATATATATATATATATATATATATATATATATATATATATATATATATATATATATATATATATATATATATATATATATATATATATATATATATAT
>SEYY01011511.1:0-2500 GCA_009176605.1 Armadillidium nasatum | reverse complement strand
TTGGAAAACAGATAAAGTGAGTGTCTTCCAGACTTCAAAAGTAGAATACATGTAAGACTGAGCATAGCAGTTAAGTCTGTGGTCAGAGTTGGACAGAGAAAGTTAAAGACTGTGTAGAAAAGCGTGTCGCACAAGCCATCCTCAATGGAGGATATATGCGACGAATGAGTTAAGAAAAGCAGTGTCTATTGTAATAGCAAATATACAGAGGGAGAGTGACGCAACAATTCGACTGGCTGAAAGAGAATGGAGAGAATTACTAATAGCAGGAGAGTTGATAAGACGAAAAGTCCTAAATTTCACCTTTCAAGGAAGGATAGCTTTAAAAGTGAAACCACCATAGATGTGTGGGGCCGAACTACACCCCTACGAAGAGAAAGCAACTGGTGTGGCGTGAAGAAATTCTGAAGGTACCCCAGAACACCTGAACCTCTTTGAAGCTTGTTTAAAAAGAGAAGTAATGTGATCCTTCCAGAAAGATCACTAGAGAAAGAAACATCAATAATATTAAGGACAAATGAAAGTATGAGCTTTTGAAGAAGATGTCATAGTTGTGTAGTTGTGTCGAGTAGAGAAATGGAAGAACTGAGTTTTTGAGGCATTGAAAACTACCATGTTTTTTCTGCAATAATTTGAAATACGAGAAACATCAGAGGTTAGTTGTTCCAAGGCAACCATTCCAGTGTCAATTAACTGCTGCTGAAAAGAGTAATGAAGGGTAGAATCATCAGCACAGGAGTAGATAAGTGATGAATAAACAGAGAGAAGGTCGTTAATGAAAAGCAGAAAAAGTGTTGGTGATAGGACAGATAAATGAGGAACAAACTATTAGCAGATGTAAATGATAAACGGTGGCCGTCTACAACAGCAGTTATGGAACGAACGGAAAGAAAATCTGAGAGAGGACTGCATACAGAATGATAGATTCTGAAAAGGGGAAGTTTGAAACTAAAGCTTTGTTCCTACTCTTTAAAAGGCTTTCGAAATGTAAATCGCAACAGCAAAAGATTCACTGAAATGTAGAAGAGTGGAAGACCAAAAGTCAGAGAGAATAGAAAGAAGACCTTTAATAGAGCGTCCTTTAAACTGGCGATTAGAGATAAGATTAGATGAATTAAGATGTTTCCAAATCTTCCTGTTAAGGATAGATTCGAAAATTTTAAAAAGAACTGAGGTTAAAGAAATGGGACTATTGTTAGATTACTATAGAGAGGTGTACCACTTCATTGGCACAGGCTGAATGAGTGCACATTTCCAACATGAAGGGAAGATTAAAGTTGAAACAGAGACGAAATAGTTTACTAAGGCAGGGTGCAAGTTTAGAAGCACAAGTTTTGAGAACCATTGGAGGGATACCATCAGGACAATATGTCTTCTTACCATTAAGTTCAAAGAGAGCAGAAATGACATCTTTAGAAGAAATTACAATTTTAGGTAAAATGATTTGGAGGGAGTTGAAGGAGTAAGAATAACTCCGGAATCATCTAAAATTGAATCAGAGGCAAAAGTTTGAGCGAAGATTTCAACTCTAGTAGAAGATAAAACGGAAGTTGAGCCGTCAGAAGATACTAAAGGAGGGAAAGAGGAAGATGCAAAGTTAGAGTTGGCATTTTTTTGCAAAATACCAGAAAGGGCTTGAGAAGAAGATATCAGAAAGATTATTGCAATTTCTACGGAGAAAAAAGTGTTTGGTATTCCAGAGGATGAAATATAAGTTGCGTGAGTTTCTGGAGTTTGAAGACGACGGTAGTCCCTGAAGAAAGCCTCCCTGCGGCAAATAGCACAAGAACAACCAAAGTTAAAACAAGTTTGTTAGGCTTAGAAGAAGGGAGAGAATATGGAATGTACACTTTTATGCCATAAAAAGAGAATCACCTTGGTAATGTGCTATGAACACTCCGAGGGACCCCTCCCACGGAAGCAAATCTGACCAACTTGTAGCATCAAAATGCCACAAACGTTTTCTCTCACTAGGAAAGTCTTTCTTGCAGAAGACTTGAAAAAATAAAAGAGGATACAGAGATAAGGTGATCGGTGGATCCCAGATGTGAATGGAGTACGACAGTATAAGGAAAAGTAGAAGTTAGAAAATGGTCTAGAATGTTTGGTTCATCTTTAAGACGATCAGGGATACGAGTATGGAGCTGCACCAACTGCTCAAGTCCTTTTGGATAGCGAAATAGAAGGTTTGTTCACCTACGGTATCATGAGAGCTGGAAGAAAGCCATTGGTGGTGGTGAACATTGACAACCAAATATGATGATTTCCGAGAAAGGAGAAAAAGAATGTGTTCTATTTTGGAGTTTAAATAGTCGAAGAATCCAGGATAGTTAGAAGAATTAGAGGTAATAAACAGAAAAAATGAATTTATTCGTAGAAAGGAAAGAGAGCTTAACTCACAAGGTGGAAAAATTCGTCACTCAAAATTAGAGAAACGAGAACAAACAACATCGTTGCGCACGTATTCATAACAACCGACTATGGCTGAAAATTGAGGAAA
>SEYY01011510.1:0-2500 GCA_009176605.1 Armadillidium nasatum | reverse complement strand
TTTTTCTTCGAAAACACACAACTCAAACCTTCTTCTATCCTTAATATTCTATGTCAGAGGTGAGCAATCTTTTTGAGACTGGGTGCCAAAATCGGTAGAGTCTCTGACACAAAATTTTTCCACGTGCCAAACAAAATTTTTTGGGAACATAATATTTGACATATTTTAAGTATTTGAAGGACTTTTATACATTTGTATGACTAAAACACAATAAAAGGTTATTATAGATAATGTACTACTAATTTTTCATAATTCATTAATGATGTTCTAAAGGATGAGCAAGAGTAACATATTTATTTTCCTTTAAAATTACATTTAAGCAATCCTGAACCTTTGCCATTCTTCAAAAATATTTTTTTAAAAATTGTTTGACGTGCCAGATAAAATTTACTGGCGTGCCACGTTTGGCACACGTGCCAATGGCTGCCCGCCCATGTTCTATGTTAGAAGGCAAGCGGCCCGGATGGATTTCCCCACGAGTTTTAAGGGAGTGTTCCTCTGAGTTAGGTCCATCTCTCGTTCAACTTTTCTCTCTATGCTTCAATACTAGTACTTTCCCTAAGTGTTGGAAGCGCGAATTAGTCCAACCTATTCTGAAAAAAGGTAGCCGATCTGATCCTTCTAACTATTTCTCTATAGCTCTCACTTGTATCCTGTCTAAGATCTTTGAAGCCGTTCTCAACTCTCATTTCTTAGATCATCTGGAATCCCACTCTTTTCTTTCTGATCATCAGTATGGCTTTCGGCACTCGAGGTCTACTGGTAGTATACTTTCCTATCTCACAGATCTATAGTTTTCTACCTTTAGAAGCAATGGGAAGACTTGTGTGGTGCCGCTTGACATATCAAAGGCATTTAACAGTGTGTGGGCATGCATCTCTGCTCTCCAGGCTCCCCTCCTTCTCTTTGCTCACTTATGTCTAGTTTTCTTTCTAATCTTTCAGTTTTGATTGTTGTTCATAGCCTACTTCCTTTTCCTTCTCTGTCAATAGTGGTGTTCCTCAGGGTTCTGTTTTGTATCCTACTCTATTCCTACTTTTCATTAACGATCTTCTCAGTTGCTCATCTAACCCTATCCATTCATATGTCGATGACTCAACTCTCCATTCTTCTCATTTCAAATCTGCTCCTTTCTTTACATCTAGAATTACCTCTTCTTTTCATCTTTCTGATTCCATTCTTGCAGATCTGGATAGAATTTCCCGGTGGGGTCGTCTCAACCTTGTGAAATTCAACTCTTTAAAAACTCAACTTAGAGATCTCACCCTCAAAGACACCTCCTAATTTTTCAAATTGTTTCGATGGTTCTCCCATCTCTCCTGTTGACAATATAAATATTCCGGCCTTCACATAAATAAAAAAATGTCTTGGAAACCTCACATCACAATGGTTGCTAGGGCGACCTCAAAAAAGCTGGGAGTTGATTAAGCTGCGAGAATTTTTTTCTTCTTCGCAGTTACTCCAATTATACATGGCCTCATCCGCCCTTGTATGGAGTACTGCTCTCATATCTGGGGTGGCTCAGGTTTCACCGGTCTTTTGGATAGGGTTGAGTCAAAGGCTAAAGGACATATAAACTGTTCCGCAGTTACAATTCACTCGACCCTTTATCTAAGCAACGAAACGTTGGTGCCCTGTCTCTTTTCTATAGGTACTACAGAGGGAAATGATTGAGGAAACTGTCCACTATTATACCTCCACCATTACGGTATCCTAGTAGCACAAGGGGTGCATTGTCTGCACATAAATAATGCTTAGACATAGGCAACTCCAGGCTTGTTCGTTGTAGTGCCTCCTTCTTTCCAGCCACCTCTGTTTTGTGGAATCCTCTCTTATCTTCTGTGTTTCCTGCTGAATTTATCTCCATTCCTTTAACCCACGTCTGTGCTCCTACGAATTTGCGTTAGGTGGGGCTTGTGGGTTGTTTTATTTTTCTATTGCTATAACACCCCTCCTTGAATAGGGCTCTGCCCGTGAGCAGCGTGATATATTATATATATATATATATATATATATATATATATATATATATATATATATATATATATACTATATATATATATATCAGCGCAATTATTGTTATTAGATTGCAAATATAAATTTCAGTGCAACGGGATTGTGTTTGGGATTGACACAGTCTGTTTTCAATTTGAAATTTTGAAACAGTAAATAAAGATACACAAGGGAAAGAAATGATAATAACGACGAAAAAAAAATGAAGAAAAAAACAGTGAAAGATGAAATTGAGAAAAGAAGATTTAAAAAAAATAAAAAAAAAAAAGTAAAAAAGGAAGAAAACCTTAGTAATTTTGAAAAACCTATTATGATAATATTAATATAATAATAATAATGATAATAATAATAATATTAATAAAAATAATAGTAATAATAATAGTAATAATAATAATGATAATAATAATAATAATAATAATAATAATAATAATAAATAATAATTATAATAATAATAATAATAATAATAATAATAATAAATAATATATAT
>SEYY01011509.1:2500-28507 GCA_009176605.1 Armadillidium nasatum | reverse complement strand
CTAATCATTAAGTTTTATAAGATTAGAATCAGGACTACGAACTAGTAAAGGGAGATTTCTATAGAAATACTGCATTTATGTGATCTTGTGTCAAAGCAAAATAACCAAAACATTTCTTTGCAAGGCAAAAAAAATGTAAGTTTATACAAAAGTTCATACAAAATATAAGTTCATGCAAAAATTCAATCGTTTCAACCAAAAAAAAGCTGTCATTTTTAAAATCTCCTTTAAGCTAAATTGGATATTTCTGATGAGCACTCTTCCCAGCTAACAAAGGTCATTAAAGAGCAGAACGAATCGTTCGAATTGTTTTAAGAATATACATCTTTAGATTTATTACTCTAGGAGAGAAATAAAAGTTTCCCAGATTTTGAGAGTAATGACTTACACTGAAAAAAGCATTTCAGTTTCACATGGTTAATTTTTCCAAGGTCCTTATTCAAGCTACAGATGGAATTAATTAAACTATTAGAAGATTACATTTTAAATGATCTGTTTGATGCTTAAAAAAATCCCATTAAAATTTGGAATAATGCAATTGAATATCCATACCTATGGCAACATATGAATGATGAAAACTTTGTTTCTCAACCACTTACTGTTGCAGATCAACATTTTTATACCTCAAACAAATCTAAACACCATAACGTTTTCAAGTAATTGGCATGCATCTTGAGAACTAGATAAAACTTTGGACTACCATGTTGAAACCAAATTGAAATTACTTTCTCTCAAAAAAAAAAAAAAAAAAAGTCATTATTAAAAAGTTAGTTAACACTAATTTTAAAGATCTTTTTCTTGACATTATATATATATATATATATATATATATATATATATATATATATATATATATATATATATATATATATATATATATATAAAATTTTAAATGCAGCATTTTTGAATCATAGTTTAATATAATGAAGTCTTACAGTGTAAAAAGGTTTCCCATCCCTGGTCATTAAGATGTGAGCTTTGGATTTATTTATTTATTTATTTATTTTTTTTTTTTTTACATACAAACTAAATTATGGTACATCCTTAATTTACCAACATTCATATTTAGCTGTCTTAATTTTGTCTACTTCCCACTTTTTGATTCACAATCATCCTCCTGACCTAAGGATATATATATATATATATATATATATATATATATATATATATATATATATATATATATATATATATATATATATATATATATATATATATATATATAGTGTCCTGCCCAATGTAGTATTATCATATTTCCGCCATCATGACAAATAAAATGCCAACAACAGCCTTACCAAATATATTATTTTTCATAATTTCCTAAATAAATACATCCTGTTAATAGAAATTATGTGTTCATTCATTTCAGGCCCTTGTATGGTATTAATATAAGATTGAGTATTACCTACAGTAAATTACTGGAAATTGTAAGAGTTCACCTATTAGGAAGATCATCAATATCATGTCCTGTAAAATAATTATAATGACTAAGAACTTTGGCTGAAATACTACAAGTTACACCAATTGGGTTGTTTCTTGCCCTCTATATGATAAAAGAGAATAGATTTTTCCTCACATAAACTTACAATAAAGTCTGGTTGATTATTTATTATACTACCCTTTTTTTCCATGTTATGTTTTATACATTTTTTTTAATTAACCAATTCAGAACAATAGTTGAATCTGTATATTGCAGGGTACCAATATTAATAGGAAAAAAAGCATTTGTTAAATCTTGGTACATATTAATCATATGCTGAAAATCTAACATAACAGCACTCAGTTCAAGAACAGGAATAGTTCTATCAATATTTTTCTTGATAATTTTATTTTTTGCTGAAAGTATATTCATTTTTACCTACTTACAAATCTTTAAATATAATATAACTTCTGTCATGTCTCTACTTGCATCAAGAATTCTATAAGATCAACTCTATTACAACGTTCTCCCATGTACCTAAGAACTGCAGGAAACTTACTTGTATTATATTGTTTAAATATTTCTTAAAAGTCTTTTAACTTACTTTTATCTAATTTGTTGTCCCATGATATAGATTTTTCATTTTGCATTTTAAACCTGTCAATTTAGCTCTATTCTTAATAGGTAAATAAATTCCTAATGTGTCATTTATACTATTAACAGAGGCAAGAATGGTTCTTAAAGTATCTGCTTTATCATTTAACAATGTAGTGCTTATTGTTAAATAATCTTTTCCTCTATTCCATAACAAACTAAGCAGTTTCACTGTTGCAGGAAGGACCTCATTGCCTTCACCATCAATACAAGTTTGTAAATCTGAAGGATCAGTAGCAAATTGTTATAACCCAAATCCATACTCACTAAAAATACTCTGACACTTATGATAAGTTAACCAAACATCACATTCACTGGATAAGCCAGATTATCCATATATGCCATTGAATAAAGAAATTTTCTCATATCTATCTCAAAAGAGTCACACAAATTTACATTCAATATTAAAATAATATAAAGTGCCACCATCAAAATACTTGGATGAAAATCTCATACCAAATCTCAGTGCAATTACTTCTAAATATTTTTTTTTTGCACATCATTAAACCATAAGAAATTAAGTTTTTCTGTAAACTCGTTATGCAACCAAATCATATGAAATACCTTGACCAAATAAAAAAAAAAATTAAATACTTGTCAAATATCATGTGTTACTATAATATTAATATGTTTTAGGTTAGGTTCATAAAATGATACCTGAATAAGGGAAAGGTTTCCCTCACCCCTCACACAAGTTTGACATATATACAAATTCTACATTTGGTACGTTTAGTGTTAGTTCTAAATACAGCCTTATGTGGTAAAAAAGAAGTACTATTTTTATTCTGGAGATTATGTAGATCACTTACTTGATATATATATATATATATATATATATATATATATATATATATATATATATATATATATATATATATATATATATATATATATATATATATATATATATATATATATATATATATATATATATATATATATATATATATATATATATATATATATATATATATATATATATATATATATATATATATATATATATATATATATATATATATATATATATATATATATATATATATATATATATATATATATATATATATATATATATATATATATATATATATATATATATATATATATATATATATATATATATATATATATATATATATATATATATATATATATATATATATATATATATATATATATATATATATATATATATATATATATATATATATATAACTTCAACTATAAATTTATCCAGATGCCAGAAGATGATCTGGCCTTTAAAAAAAAAAAAAAAAAAAAAAAAAAAAAAAACTCTCAATAATACACTGTAAGTACAATTAGACATGGTTACTCTATTAGTTTGCATGTATACCCAATAAATATATTTTTAATAAACCTCTTCCAGAACTTACTCAAAAATTTATTATGCTCCTTTCTATCTATTTAGCCAAACTGGCAGCATTTGCAGAGAGAAACAAAATAAAACTCAAGAATTTCTATCTTTACATCCTAAAATTGTAAACTTGAAAACTTGTTTGACTATATCTATTAAGATATCAATTCTTCAAAATTTTAAAAAGGAACAATGATGATTAACTATAAGTTGTTAAAATAAATCCATTGTTTTATTTAAAATTTCAATTTCTAAAAATCTCCTTCTTAAATTTAAATTCTCAAATTAAAAATTTCCCCCAGTCTTAGGAACATAGGAACATAGGAAAATAGAGACAGTTAGAAGCCACAAGGGCCTATCGAGACTGTCCCAGTCCAAACAAATAATAACTAACAATACTAATACATGCACGAAAGACTAGGTCTATCCCATCCTAGTTATCAATTCATTCATGCATAGTCATGCATAGATAAAAGTAAAACTAAACCCCATTACACATGCAATACTCAATGAACCATCACCCACTAAAAAAACTGCCATTAGGCTTAGTCATAGGTTGATCTGTTGATCCAAAAATTCATATATACCCGCCGATTTGGCTTAGTCAGATTATTCTATATAATACCCAAACCATCCATATATCTATCTAGTCCCTTTTTAAATTTGACAAGAGAATCACAGTTAACAATCTCTTGTGGCAAGTCATTCCAAAAATTAACAACTCTATTACTGAAAGAGTACTTTCTTAGATCGAGATGGCATGGCTTCTTTTTAATTTTCTTATTATGTCCTCTAGTTACTCTTCCATGGTCCACTAATACACTGGTCTTGATACACAAATATTGAATACTGAATAAATATATATTGAAGAATTAAACAACATTTTTATTTATAAAACATTGAGGTGAAAATAAATATTGGTATAAATGACTAAGTGATTTAAATAAGACATTGTTCATTAGTTTAATTAAACAGACCTGCTAAAGCATTTATAGACATACCTTTCATATACTGTTGGGTAAGTTTGCAGAAAACTGCTCCTCTTGAATATGGATTCATATATTTTCTATTTCCAGATATATTCATTGTATCATTTTGTATTTGAATAACAATATTTTCAAACATCTAAAAAATCTAGTAATACAGTAGTTAGATATATATATATATATATATATATATATATATATATATATATATATATATATATATATATATATATATATATATATATATATATATATATATATATATGTATGGAATCTACAGTGGGATTCGTATTGGCTTAATCATAATTATGGTTCAAGAGGCTGGGAAACCTCTTAACCAGTATTTCTCCCTTCCCATGTACGGTTGCAGGAATATGAATAATTTCTGCAGCCGAAACCACCCTGCTTCATGCGGGATATGGTGCTGAGTATATAATATATATATATATATATATATATATATATATATATATATATATATATATATATATATATATATATATATATATATATATATATATATATATATATATATATATATATATATATATATATATATGCAGAAGGGAAAAATGTATTTATCTCTAAAAAGATAATATTACTAAAATATTGCATAAAGATAATATTACTATGATTTCTAGAGAACCATTGACATTTAAGAAAAGAAGTAGAAATATAATATTATAAAAATACTCAAGTCTCAACTGCAAATCTTATTAAAATAATGTGAAACTGTATTGAAATACAAGTTAATTTAAAACGGTCATGAAATCCACAATTTATAAAATTTCTTCTATTAATAGACATGTTTTAGAATATTTTTTTAAAACCATACTGTCAAATTGCTAAGTAAATACAATTTAAGTTAAAATGATGATACAAAACAATTACCAAACCACAGCAATCACCTTCAATAAAGTCAAGTATGTTAAATTTTTTTTTTATTAATTTAAAAAATTTTATGGTGATTTTGGTGATTAAACAATATGACTCAAGTTGATAGACTTGTACACAGTACAGAGTCTCTATTATGTACAAATCTGTCAACTTGTCAAGTCATATAATAATTTTATTAATAGTATTAATATTACATAATAGTGGTATTTTTAGGCACTGAAAAAGTCAGTTTTGCAAGGTTAGGCCTATTTGCTGACCAAATGCATATGCATACATTAGCTGTCAAGTCCAAGTTAGATTACTGAACTATTTTGTTGGATCTAACTAACTAGTTTGAATTAACCTGACCTGAACTTCAATTGTAAATGTATGCATACTGCCAACGAACAGGCCTAACCATGCAAATGTTGGTTATCTCAAAACAAATTTTAAAAAAAATTTAAAGTAGCTAATATATATATATATATATATATATATATATATATATATATATATATATATATATATATATATATATATATAAAATTCATTCATAGTTTTATGTAAGAACAAATATAATTTAGTTAATTGTAGCATTCACAGTTGTGGATTTTTTGTACGAGATCAGGTTGCTGAAACTAACAACATACCTACGCTTTGCAAGTTAAACTCAAACTACGCGTAGTGATTTGAAACTAACAACATAGCCATAAAGTTTCTAGTACAACAAGGTTGCTGGGTCATTTTCATTCCCAAATTTTTTTTATACATATTTATGAATATATATATATATATATATATATATATATATATATATATATATATATATATATATATATATATATATATACTTAAAAGATTATTTTTGGTAGGTTAGGCCTAGTTATTTAACAGAGATTTTGTTAGGTTAGGTCTATTTGCTGATGATACCAAAGTGGTTACCTCAGTAAGGAATAATGATGGATGCATAAAGCTTCAAGGTGATCTAGATAGGCTTCTTGGTTGGGCAGAGAGGTGGACAAATGAACTTTAATAGTAAAAAATATAAAGTTCTTCATGTAGGTTACTCAAATGAAGGATTTAATTATGAAATGAATGGGGAGTGGCTTGAGACTGTGGACCAAGAAAAGGATTTAGGTGTGATTATTAGCAGTAATCTGAAGGTGGGAGATCAATGTTTGGAAGCAAGGAATAGAGCTAATAAGATGTTAGGTATAATTAATCGCAATGTAGTTTACAAGAGCAAAGAGGTTATAAGCAAGCTATATAATAGCTATGTTAGGCCAGCATTAGAGTATTGTGCACAGGTTTGGGCTCCTCATTTAAGAAAAGACATAGATATGCTGGAGAGAGTACAACGTCGAGCAACAAGGATGATTTCTGGCTTTGAAAATAAGAGCTATGAAGAGAGGTTGAAGGAGTTAGGAATGTTCTCAGTTGAAAGGAGATTTCTCAGAGGGGATATGATACAAGTTTACAAGATATTTGCATCTGACAGTAATACAGAGATTGAAAAATACTTTATATTGGACCGTGGAAGAGTAACTAGAGGACATGATAAGAAAATTAAAAAGAAGCCATGCCATCTCGATCTAAGAAAATATTCTTTCAGTAATAGAGTTGTTAATTTTTGGAATGACTTGCTAGAAGAGATTGTTGACTGTGATTCTCTTGTCAAATTTAAAAGGGGGCTAGATAGATTTATGGATGGTTTAGGTATTATATAATATAACTTGACTAAGCCAAATTGGCGGGTATATATGAATTTTTAGATCAACAAATCAACCTATGACTAAGCCTAATGGCAGTTTTTTTTGTAGTGAGTGCTGGTTCATTGAATGCTGCATGTGTAGTTGGGCTTGGTTTTACTTTTATCTTTGCATGAATGAACTGATAACTAGGGAAGGGATAGACCTAGTCTTTTGTGCATGTACTAGTATTGTTATTGTTATTATTTGTTTGGACTGGGACAGTCTTGATAGGCCCTTGTGGCTTCTAACTGTCTCTATTTTCCTATGTTCCTATGCTAAATATTTACCATATGATATGCAAGCCAAATCGCTTGATAGGACTAGAGGGGAAGAAGTTATAAAAAAATATGTCATTTTAGTAAAGTCCTAAAATACGGCCATTGTACAGGACCTTACACTAGCCTACATATGCGGTTGTTTACCACTTCAAAGAAATGGAAAAACACTTGTAGCAATATAATTAACTTTGTTTCAAAACTAATGGGCATTATATTTTTCTGTTGTAGTAAGCTACTCTAGCCTACGGCCGCAATTACAGATTTGAAGTGAAAAGAAAAACTTGAAGACTACACCCACCGAACCAAAACTTTTTTTTTTTTACTGGTGGAGAGGGTAAAATTTCCTAAATACAGATTTTTTTTCTGGCTTTTATTCGTTTTTTTTTTTTTTTTTTCATTTAAAAATTTTGATTTCTTCAAAATTTCGAGGACTGTAGCCCTTTAACCAATCTCCTAAGTACACCCATAGTAAAGATATTGATTGGCCTACACAAGTCACATTACAATGGTGAAACCTAAGTCAATAACACAAAGTATGTAAAAATTTATATTAAACAAATGTTGTTAAACCTAATTGACACCGAATATCGGAAGGATATGACAAATACAATGGCACTAAACTCAACTATTCATTATCAATCTGTCATGTTCATTTTTTTTCAATACCAAACTAAAATTTCTCACAGATTCAGTCAAACTGAAGCCTTCTGCCTACCACCAGCCAGCGTATAAACGATGATTAATCAAAATTAAGATACCGTTAAAATATCGATATATATATATATATATATATATATATATATATATATATATATATATATATATATATATATATATATATATATATATATATTGGTTACTCAGTGGATTTTATTGATAAACAGAGTATCGATTTCAATGACAACAGAGTATCGACTTTACTATTGAATAGAGTATAGCTAAAAACTATTCATTTGCCCATGAACTTCTAAAAGCAAAGATGAAAGCACCAGAAAGTGTAACTTGGAAATTTTCACACAAAATTTGTGTAAAAAATACATAAATGGGTAAAATCGCGACATAGTATTTTTTTAACAAAAATTGATAGAGAACATGAAAATATGTAAGAATTCAACAAAATTGAAATATCGCGACAGGCAAACTGTCGCTGCACTTCGCGTCCTGTCTTGCAGACGCAGGTGTGTGTCGTTATTCCTGTCGCGAAAACGTAAGTAAGCTACACACACACACACACACGTGTATAAATATAAAAATTTAAAAAGGGAATGTAAAAACATGTCTTATTTTATTTCATATTTTACGTAATTACTAACAATATAATCATTCACATAAAAATATTTAATATTAAATATATTTATAATCTTATTAAAAGATACATTTTTAAAAAACATTTTATAAAATAAATACAATATAATCCGCACAAGTTAAAATTAGGAGGTTGTACAGGAAAACACAATCACTTTACATGATGAATATTATTATATTTAAAAAAGCAAGTTACATAATGATAGCTTAGCATAAATTCTAAATTTAATGAATCCAAAAAATAAACATCATTATTTTTATTTTTATAAACAGAGATCCAAAGTCTATCGCTGACAATTCGGAGCGACGTATTGAAGATAAGGCCTGAATCTATTGCTAATTTCAATGACACGAGTTCATCACAAGCAAGCACTCCTGAAAATCTATTTTTCATTTTTAAAAACGTTTAAAATTTCTTCTTCATTCATATTTAATATTTCAAGATTATATTTCTTACACGATCAATCTCGATGAGTTGAGAATGTTCCATATATACCGAGACTGAGATAGAAGAGATCAATGCTTTGTCAAAGGTTAAACTTAGTCCCAATGTTCATTTTCTTACAATGTTGAGATGATAAGCATTACAAGCTGAAAGATCGGGTGTAAGATCATAAGCATACAAGTTACTATTTCCAACATATGAATTCAAATCAATGCCTGTCCCGTTATCACCACAAGTCACAGTATTCGAAATTAAATCGTAAAAAGGTCATGAACATAATGAATTCCTTACATTATATAACATCTCATAACGTCCGTATGGTTGACCGCTTACATGTAAACTGATGGATCTAAGTCGAAAATGTGTAAACCTGAATGGATATTTTTGTATAACTTGTTGAGTACTTATCATGCTCTACAATTCCAATTATTACTTTCTGTGGAAGACTACCATTGACTATATTTGAAATATTAATATTTGATAATCTTTGTGTGAAATTAGAAATTTTAGTCTCAATTCTTCTTATAGAGTTTTTTTGCGGTAGTCTCAAAAAGAGGTTTCTCAATCTCTAAATGTTTCTGTGGAGTTAATTTCACTTTTCTTACATATAAATAAGCACCTAATAACTGAAATGAAGGTTTAGGTTCTTCAGTTGAAAGCATTTGCGGCACTCAGTACACTAAGTGCAAATGATGCGGTTGCTCTTACGAACCATACATGTGTATCTACAGAAGGTAGTATAAGCCTTTCTTGTGAGAATATATCCCCATTTATTCTTCCATAAAATTCATATGTTTTATTTCCGGATTTAGCACACATACTCTGAAAATTTTCAATGTCTTTGAAACTGTAAAACCAACACGATTGTAAATGAGATTGTTTCGCATCGTCTGAATAATTTAATAAGTGTTCAATATAACTCCTGATCGGGAGGTCTGATCCACCATCAGCGTTTACTACCTTTACTTTTAAATATAAAAATACATTCAAAAGGTCAAGGTATTGGTCTGAAGTTCCGAGCACGTTAAATTCTAAAGGGACATCAGTGTTCGTGATAGAATGTACAGAGCTAGTACTGAAAAGTTGGCTTCACCTACACTGGTCTGTGTAGGGTTGACGGAGAAGAGATCTAACTCTGTATTGCAGGCAATAGTCGGGACTTGAGGGGTGAAGGAAGTGCATCTTGCTTTTACGAGAACTAACTTAATGAATAATGAATCACGACATTGTTGTCATTGGTCTTACATTAATTCCTATATAAGCGCTTACCTAAAATTCAAATACATCAATTTCTTTTTCTTTACTCTACGTTTTACAATCTTCTTCTTCTTCTTCTTGTTCCCTTTTATCACCTTCCTACCAACATAAGTCCCAGTCATCTTTCGACGTATTTTTTGTTTAACATCATCTAACATTTCATCAGATACATCAGCAATACGACGTTGTAATGCTTCACGTGGGTGAACACCTCCTACAACATCGCGCAGTGTGTTTACTCCTGTCTTTGCAGCCTTTTTGGCGAGATATTTTCCACCGGATTTAAATATAGGCAATGCATCTCTCATCAATTTAGCGAAAACCCCCCGAGGCCATACCATCTCTACATTCTAATTCCTTCAAAAACTCTCTCCCTCTCGATTAATATATATTATTATTTTCGGAGCTTCTTTCTGATATGTACTTTGCACAATTCAGTACCGTTAGTGAATGGATAAGGATTACTTTCGACCTCTCTTGTATAAATACGAACCGAGTTCAAATAAGACTTACTCAATGGTAAAGAATGTACACTGGGAAATGTTAGGACTCTCCATTCACGAGGAATATGCTCAACTTTTAGTAAAAGAACTTTTGTATTTCCAATATACTGATGCTCGACAATATCTGTGCATATGTACGCCATATCCGGATTCTCTAGCAACTCTAACTGAATAGAGTTTGTACCTCTACTTTTACAATATCTTGTTCTAAGTATTCTTCAAAAGTAGGAATGTATCTCATTAAATTATGTTGAGAAGACTCGGTTACTGAATTAAGTCGTATTAACTCGTCTACAGGTGATTCAGGGAGGTAAATACATTTACGAAACCAGTCTGAACGTTGGAAAATAAATGATTTATCTTTCAAATTTTCGTGTATCTTAAAGTAATGAGCTCATAATCCTCATTTGGGTCTTTATTAGTTTGAAAAAATAAATCTCCACAAATTCGACTCAGTAAAAATCTACTATTTAAGTATCTAAACAGATCAGATAAAGACTTGTATATACCTCTCTTTGCATGAAACTCCTCCCTATGAAAATTAATATCGTTGCATTTTAAAGAACTTAACCCTTTCACATTAGACATTTTGAATATAGTTTTTACGAATTTAACACTTCTGAAAATCACGAAAGCTAGACGATTCAAGGATATATTTTCAATATTCACATTTCAAATATTTCTCTTTCCAGTTGTATAGGAAATATTAATTCAGTGGTTAGTCTGAAACTTTATCATCAGGATGTAAGTCCATAGATGCGAAGACGGCAGAGTTAGGTAAAAATGGTCTTCACTCTCCATGATCTCGAAACAGAATGATTAATATTTTTTCTAACTCTGATGCTTTTATATAATTGCTAAACTTGTCAGGGTAGCCTTGCCATTTTATGAGAAACATTTTATTTTTCCCTTTTCCCTTAGTCCCTATCACCTTTTCTATTTTATAAGGCAGTTAGGATCAAAACTTATTTTTTTGTACCTCCGGTTTATAAAATCCACGTTTCACTGCTATATCTTCTAAATCCTTAATTAGGATAATATAATTTTAAACTATCGCGAGGGAATTCTTTAATCTTATCTACTTGAAATACTTCCTGAGACCAATTTGCTGTATATCCTTTCTTAAATTTATCTGTAGATCTTGATACACGTACGTAATCACCCTCTTTAATTCCAGTTTTATCTTTTATTTCATTTTTGCTATTATTTATTACAGGAATGGTTATTAACATTTCAAATAGAGTTTTCTTAATTGTACGATGATATGACTGATTATACGAATAGTCCAAGTCCTTTAAAATATCAATATATTTAAAAGCATTCAGTTTAGTAAAACATCTATGCATTCTTTCTTTGATAGTTCGTTGTACACGTTCAACTATTGCAGCTTTATTCACTGAAAAGTGTTATAATATCCTATATCGTATTCTGTGACAATAGCTTAGAATTCTTTACCCGAAAACTCTGTACCTTTATCTGTCCACATGAACTTTGGGTATCTGTCATCTTCACTAATTATCTCTCTCACAGCTTTAGCTACGGTGGGACACTTTTTATCTTTTAGAGATTTTAACCATAAATATCTTGAATATACATCAATAACGAATAGTATATTACGAAATCCATTATTATACGAACTACAATTAATCATATCAATTAAATCTAACTGCCATGTATGATCAGTGTCATAAACTTCAGTTTTACGACTGAAATCTTTTACGTGCATATTTCTGTAACGTAAAAGGCATCTTTACCTGATAAATATTCTTTCAAATCTTTTTTATTTACATGAGGGAACTGAGGCAAATCTAGAAAATCCACAATAACTATGTGGAAAACTTACGTCATAATAATATTTATCTACCACTTCTTTTGGGTTCATGATGAAAAATGATATACAATCAAATAAACAAGGATATTTATAAGGAAAATAAATTGTTTACATAAACTATTTAATTAAAATTACGCGTATAATGAAAAAATACCACATTTATACAGTAAAAATCAGGTTCTTATCCAGTTACGAAGCATACTTGCTTTTCTTTTTAATCTTTCAGCCTGAGGGATGGTATGGAGTATTTATATTTTTCCTTTTTTGACGTGACTGAGGCAAAAGAGGTACCTGGAAGATATATTTCAGGCCTGGGGCTGTGTGGAATGCTTTCCAAATCGAAAAATCTTTGTTTATTATGTTTAAGACTTTTTGGGAAATTAATCGCTTGAAGTTCTTGTTTAATCTTTTGCCAACCATTGCCATTGGTGGTTTTTTTTCCACTCTCTTGTGCGATCCGATATGAGATCTACAATGTTTGACCCCGAAACTGCTTCTCCATCTATAATAATCTGTCCTGAATCATCCCATTAAATTTGATCTTTTAAAATATTGTATAAGGCAGTTCCTTTGTTTTTAGATCTATTTGGTAGACATTGCTCTAAAATATGTTGAAATCCTTTTTCTTCTTGTTCATTAGATTTCGTCATTGGCACTAATTTCTCTGTAGAATTATTGATAAGGACTGATGCTGTAGTTCTTTTAAGTCCACTTATGATTGTATTGCATTCTGATACAAAATACATTTTTCATGAATATTTATATTCGAGTTTATTATACGAGACAATTCTTTTTCATAATTGTTTAATTTTTCAGCTTTAGGGTCGTATAAATTATAAAGCTGTTGTTTTTGTTGCTGTTGTTGTTGTTGTTGTTGTTGTTGTTGTTGTTGTTGTTGTTGTTGTTGTTGTTTTTGTTGTTGTTGTTGTTGCTGTTCAGATATATTTTTCTTTTCCTCGCAATCGGCCTAAGGTAATACCACTACTTTCTTCATTATTACGGAATTAATTTAGATAATAAAGGACCGTTAACTGAGAAAAGCAGAGGCAAGAATACTCTACTCCCTTTCTGCAATAACTTCTTTTAATTTTAAGATTTTTTACTTTACGAGCAAGTTTTCGAATGATGCTCCTATGAAGACGTAACTTAACTTTCTGAGTTTTATTTAATTAAAGGAATGTTACCTTTTATTAGATTTAAACAAATCTCGCTTACACACTTTGTTAATTTTTCATCTTCAATAACTAATTTCCGCCTATCTTTAGACTTTAGTTTTTAAAATTTATCCATAATAGGTACTTATTTTTTACCATCGTACTCATTATTCTGCAATGTATACAGTTTCTATTTCGTTAGGTAAAATATATATACGTAGCAGAACTCTAAACTTGTTCTTCGGATGAAGATCGCACATTAAATAACCATGCCGAATAGATGTTAACTCTATATATTTTTAGAAATTCTTTACGCTGAGTTGGAAACATTTGTGTAGATAATATATTTACTTGACTCATATCGCGTCTTTGACAAAATAAAATTAAGCATTGTGTGATTAACGAAACATCTCTCATATAATGGTTTTGATGGAAGATATTTTGAGTTATAAAAAACACAGAAATATTCATATGATGAGAATAAACCGTAAATGTATCAGCCATATCCTCATTTAATTTATGCATCAGATCATCCAACACAATTATTTTATGATCTGTTATTTCTTGAAGAGATTTTATATAGTAAATAACTTCATGGAAGTCAATTACATCTTTAAACTCGTTAAACTTTTCTTGGTAAACATTATAACACCAGATAATTTTTGTGGCTGGTTTTTCGAAGATATCAACATGTTTTAATATATTTAATAATAAAATATTTTTTCTACAACCCGTAGGTCCTGCTATTAAACACGTTGCAGGACTACGGAACATAAATTTATCAACATTCATTCTTTTCAAATACATACATAAGAATGAATAAGAATATTTTTAAACAAAAATATATATGCATAGAGTTGGTTAAAGAAAACAAAATGGAAATTCATGATTTTATTAGCATTTATAATAATATACCGATATATTGTTTTATTAACCTATATAATATCCTCACTTAACATCAATTTATTAACTTTTAATAATATTATCACTAGAAAATAATACAAATAAATTGTTTTATAAACATATATAATAACAAATATTTTCACTTAACATCAATTTATTAAAATGTAATATTATAACATAATTGCGATTTAATAACTTGTTGGTATTTATAATAATATTAACATTTTCACTTACAGAAATATTATAAATTAGAATCTAGCATATCCCATAAGTCAATAGTTTATTTTAAATCAGTTCTACAGCGAAAATTTATATAATGAAAAAACTATTATTGCTTGGGGATCCTAAATCTGTGGTTTCAGTACCTCGTTGCTCCATCGTACGCCGAAATCAAATCTGTCAGCCTTCTCCATTATTTCAATACTTGTAAAGTTGGGATGTTTATTTTTCAAATCTTTATACATAGCGTAGATTATTGGATATGCTTTTTCTATATATTCTTCAAAGTTTGCAGCTTTTCCATTTTCGCTTCAAATTCTTCAAGTAATTTTAGAAAACCGACTACTTGACCTGCACCTCTGATAGTAAATCCGTAATTGGTGAATACGCATTCATCTGCTTGTTTGCAATGAATTCTTAGACTTACATCTAAAATTTGAGTTTCTGAGTTTGATGTATAACTTAAGGCAATGCGTTTATCATCCAGTATAAATTTTAAATAGGAAAATATTTCATCTCCAGGAATTTTTGCTCCAAATAATTGGGAATATTGTTCATAACTCCAGAAATGAAGTGTTTCAAAAATTTCTCTCATCTGTCTGACCGAGATAAATGGTCTATTTTTACTTGGCATGGAAGTGGAACAAGTAAAATAATGCTCACCATTTATTCTTCTTTGAAAAGCAAACATTATATTTTCATACTTGACTTCCAAGTTCAGTAGTTCTGGAACTCTTAGCACATTTGAAAACGCGGTGAGAATCCATCTTGAAAGTGAGAGACAGCAGCAGAATCTAATTCGGAGACTCAGAGTTTCGCTACTTTTATGCGGTTTCCTCTTCCCTTTCCCATCCGCTTACCCCCGTTTCCCTTCTATCGTGATGAAATATTAAGGAAAAATAAAGCTTTTATCTGTAAATACGTTCCCAATCTGTTTATTCTTATTATCCTAATCCCCTGAAAAGGGAATCCAGGTACTCGTGTTTATTTTCCTTAAACACCTACATTCTCTAATCCTCGTATTGTGATGACATATTAAAGAAAAATAAGGTTCTTATCTGTAAATACGAGCCCAAACTGTTTATTCTTGATATCCTAATCCTCTGAAAGGGGCTCTAGGTAATCGTGTTTATTTCCTTAATCACAAACTTTCTCAAATCCTCTTATTGTGATGAAATATTAAGGAAAAATAAGAATCTTATCTGTAAATATGAAACCCAAACTGTTTATTCTTGATATCCTAATCCTGTGAAAAGGGAATCCAGATACACATAAATAAATATAAAGATAAAAATACCCGAGTTCTTATCTGTTAATACGAACCCAAACTGTTTATTCTTGTAGCGAAATAAAGTTGACCTGGGGGAAATTCAAAGAAAACTAACAACAAAAAATATAAAATTTTTAATTAATGAAATTCTCAAAAATATAGACTCTTTCTTCCTTTGATGTTAGAGTTTTGAATTGTAGGAAAAATTTCTTGAAGACAGTGCAGTTTTCCCTTCAACCAGTTATTCACCACCAGTCAAAACTAAACATGAAAAATAAACAATTTAGCGAATGGGAGAAATATAAACTTTTAAATTTTATAAAAATAAACTTTAATTTTCAACTTCTTTCTGCCAATATTATAAATTTAAATGAACGACTATAGCACGAAAGAAGTTAATATGTGCCAAATCTAAAATTGTTAAGACGTTTTTATAAGTTTCGACCTTTATTTTTGATTCGGACTTAAAGGTGCCAGGAATATAATATTAAAATTATAAATATAACTTTGTTTAGCGCACAAGCACCGATTGCACGAAAACATACCTTTTAAGTTATAAATAATCCTTTCTTGGTCTGTCAGATGTTTGTAGACGAGCCAGATGTCATTGATGTTGAGTTGAGCCATCTGTATTTGAACTTCCCGTTGGCCTGCAGATGGATTGCTACTAAATTCTTCTTAAATTTACATTTGCATCACGGAACTAAAAAAGTTCTTTTAAAAGATTAAAATTTACAGTTTAGTTTAAATTAATTATAAGTTCTTAAAGAACTTCACTGAACCTTGTTAATTTTTAAACAAGTGAAAGCTTTTTAGAAACGATTTTTTGTAACGGAGCTGCTTTTGAAGAAGCGTTAATTTTTGAACTGTGTACTGTCTGTTTTGACTTCTTTTGGAATCCATTTGTGACTGCTAATTTACTAGGTTGATTTTCGCACACCTGTGCGCTAAATATAAATATTTCCCAGCACTAAATAATATATACAAATTTACAGATATTTTCCCTTTTTTTATAAAACAAAAAGGGAAATTTCCTAACAATTCTCGATGTCCTAATCCTCTGAAAAGAGGCTCAGGTGATTTTCATTTACCCCTTAATTACTATTCATTCCCGCCCAAAACAATCTTCTGTGATAAAATATTAAAGTAACTTCATGTTAGAACAGAATCAGTTCCCATTGTTTTAAGACTAAATAATTTTCTCGATACTCTTTTCATCCAATCAGCTGCCGTCTTCTCAGTGACGTCGTAAATCTTTCAGTATCTTAATGTTTAACACGTACCAATCCGTTTTCAGCTCATACATGACTTCAAAATCCTAAACGCTTCTTATTGGTTAACATGATTCAAGCAGTTTTCAGTATCAGATTCTATGTTGAGTATAGCCTTGTTATTTAGGTTATATACCATCTTGCTACGAACAGCATGCTAAGTTTTGGTCGTTATAAACCCATAGAAGATATTGTGACATGGAAAATTAAAATTCTAAAAAGTGAAGTTTCTTTATTATATAAAAGAAAACCGATTGGTCATGAATATTTTACATGTGGATTTTACTTCGAACAAACAGAGAGTCCACCGGTATATATGAGCCCTGAAGAATTAATTGAAATATGCAAACATATTACTGATTGGGTTAGTGATAAATTTAAATCTTATAGTGCAATATATCAATGGGGGAAATCATCAGTGATGGAAAAGAAACCGATAATAAGAGACTCACAATGACATTTTCTAAGTACTGTTATAAGAATGTTGTAGATATAAGAATTTGGCATAGATTAAAAGATATATTTGTACATAAGCCTCATTGATTTTGGCTTACAGACGATGTACAACTAAAATGTCTATCACTTATTTAAAAATTAATTGAAAGAAAATTAAAGGAAAAGAACATGCTTTAAGAATATGTCAATACAGCACATAGTGTTTTATATCAACAATATTATAAGTTGAAAAGTATACACGGTGAACAGAGAGCTTTTAATCATTTCATTAGTTCATTAAGCATTGAAGAGTTTACTTTTCGTTTCAGAAAACAATGGAAAGAATCTATTTACTTTAATGATGGTGAATACCGTAACTTTGATGTTCTAATCGTGATCTATTTACTTATGTCACTATTGTCGGAGTTGAGAATTAAAGAAAAAAAATACATTTCGTATCATGATTTGTGTTACTGGGAGTTATACAAAAGCATGTTGGACCATAATCTTGAAACTGCGGAAGTCAGCGAATACAAATTGAATCATAAATTATTAAAACATTGTAGAGTGTAGACGTATACGAAGAACTCAAAAAATATTTACCTCTTTCGTTATCTCTACTTCATGTACTTCAAATTACCAACATGGGAATTTCAAATTTTAGCCGTAATTTAGTAAGTTTTATTCAAGCATTATACATACGAATGAAATCTACGGAAGAGGTATCTGCTTCTACTTGTACTGCAAAAGGAAAATTAGTTATATTATGCGAGGCTGATAAAGAACTTATAATCGTATTCATCTTACGGCAACTTTGAAAGAGGATACAGGAACCACAATCTTTGAAATAGTGTTACTGGAGAATATGGGGTTTCTAATTCTACAAGGATTTATTGAGAAATCCTCTTCTAATAGTGATAAAACGTTTTAAGAAGAAAATAACAAAAGTATATTATCATAAAGTTCTTACTAAAATTAGAGATGTAACAGATAATAAAAAGTGAGAGTGAAAAAAGAAATATATTAAAAAACATATTAGTGATTTTAATTCGTATTACAAATAATATTCCAGTTTCAATACCTTTTCCCGATGGTGAAGATGTTTGTGGTTATTAAAATAATGTATAATATTCATCATGTAAAGACATTGTTTTCCTATGCAACCGCCTAATTCTAGCTTGTGCGATTTATATTATTTATTTTATTAAATGTTTTTTAAAAAATGCATCTTTTAATAAAATTATAAATATATTTAATATTAAAACTTTGTATGTGAATGATTATATTGTTAGTAATTACGTAAGAAATGAAATAAAATAAGACATGTATTTACATTCCTTTTTTGAATTTTTATATTTATACATGTGTGTGTGTGTGTGAGTGTGTGTGCGAGTGTGTTTTAATTTCATTTTCATGTTTTACTATGTGATGGTATAAATTGCTCATATTAATTTAACAATAAAAAATAAAAATAACAAAAATAAAAATAAAAAAATAATTTATTTAAAAATAAAAATAAAAAAATAAAAATAGAAAATAATTTATTAAAAAAAATTATTTAAAAATGAAAAGTAATTTATTTAAAAAAAAAAAATAAAAAAAAATACAGAGATGATTGTTTAATAAAAAAGTCAGGACTTGAATGAAAATAAATAAAGAAAAGTAATGACGTCCTAAGAATCTATGGTCATGACGTCATAATATTTGAAATAGGTAAAACGTTTCTCTAAAAAATAAATTGTCACGTGATGATGATGCAATGAATGTTTATGCATGCGTTCGCGCCACCGAATAGAGCGAAATGCGTTCGCGTCCCGCAAATATTCTTCCGCACCGCGCCGCGACGCTCCCTGCGCGATGGGTCTTTCCCGCGGTTATGGATCTGAGAGAATCGATTGCAAGAAAAACTGAAATGCGTAATAACCATAATTACTATGTAACAATAGATGATTATTATACAATCAATAAAAATAATAATAGTAATAGCGATTTCAAAGTCGAAAATGTGGCGCGTGAATACAACAACAATTCGCTCATTGTAAGGTATGATGATCATGATGTTGTATTGGTAGCGAAATGGAATTCAAACCACAAGGTCGAGGTGTCGAATCCTGGTCTCACAAAAGTTTAAGTTTTTACTGTAATCATTGGAGGAAGTTTAATTTTCATTCAATAGATGGTGCTGAGGTCAAGAAGAAAAGGGCGGGAAAATTCAAAACCAAATTCGAGGTGACAGAAACCACTAGATCAAAATGTCGGACAGAAATCAAGTAGGTAAGTGAAAAAAAAATCTACGGAAATAAAAACCATGTGATCAAGAATAATCACGTGATGAAGAAAAAAGTGGTGATCAGATGACGTCATAGTCTCAAGATAGCCAGTACCATGACGTCACAGGAAAAGGTGTGTGCGCATGCGCTGATGATGTCATCACCAAGGGTGCCTGCATTATGATTGATCCACGGATGTAGCCGGATGCTGCCGGATGTCGAAGGATGTTGCCGGATAATTCCTTACCCTCAGTGCCAACTAGTACTGGCACTCCCATCGGGCCAACTGGCACTGGCAACTGGCAACTGGCATTTCCATGCCCCCTAGTGCCAACTGGAATCAGCCTCAGGGCAAGGGGGCGTGGTCTAGCATGAGTGCCAAGTGCTAGAAAATGTTAGAAAGTGCTAGAAATGGCACTCAGGAAAGAGCATGAGTTAGGCCTTGGCACTAGCACATAAGGTTTGAAACGTGCCTGGCGGCATGTACAAAGGAAAAAGTTGCGGGGATTAAAGAGTTAAGTGTCAAAAATTGGCGGGGATTAAAGGATTATCCTGATTAAGCACGGATTATCCGATTAATCGGATTAAAATACCTCACAAAAGACCATGAAAAGTGGGGCTTCTCCCCCATTTCTCCTCATGAAAGACCATGGTTTCCCCTCACTTTAATCATTAATCTCTGGTACCTTCCAGTTTGGCCCCCCCTACTACATATATATATATATATATATATATATATATATATATATATATATATATATATATATATATATATATATATATATATATAATACAAGTTTTACTTTTTCAGATGGTGTCTAGTGTACTCTCGTCTCATATTGGAGTGTCTATGCTGTCAGTTCCCAAACACTCACTACTCACCCAACTCAATTCACATATTTCCATAAATTTACAATCGCTCCACGTACATTACATTGAAAAAATAATCAAAATTTCGAAACATAGAGCTGCATTGGAGAAGCTTAGAGAGGCAACTTCCAAATATAGCCCCTCATTCACCTTTTCTGCCATTACCACTTGGGAGTTCGTAATCTCTGGTGATGCTGTTGGTGCCACCAAGACTTTGATACCGACTTGCTCTTTTGGCTGGTCTTTTCTCATTAATTTCTGTAACATTCTATTGTCTAGCTTCCACATTGTTGAACACTACTTCTCTTTTAGATCTAATCTTTTGCTCTTAATTGAAACTCAGGTGTTTGTGAGGGCTGTTTCCTCCATCTGCCTCTATCTTCAATTTTCTGCCGAATTCTGATGTTGCACATATGTGCGCAATGACGTTCCTTTCTCGTTTCTCTAATTTGGAGTCTTTTGACTTCTGTACTTTGTGGTTTAAACTTTCTTGCAACTCTATAGCAAAATTCATTTTTTCTTTCTACTTAACTCCTAAATCTACAAACTATATACAATTCTTTGACTATCTTAATTAACTTCAAAATAGAACATATTCTTTTTCCTTCTCCTTTCTCTGAAATCATCATTTTGGGTGATTTCAACGTCCTCCACCGCAAATAGGTTTCATCTAGTTTCCATGATCTATCTGGTGAAATCGCCTGTCACTTTTCTAACCAGAACAATCTTGAGCAGTTGGTAGCATCTCCCTACCCGTTTCCCTGACCTTCCTGGTGATTAATCCAATATATTTTATCTTTTTCTAACTTCTTATCTTCTCCTTACACTGTTATACTCTTTCCTCATTTGGGTTCACACGATTACTTTCTTATCTCAGTATCTTGTCCTGTCTCTTCAAGTCTTTCGCAAGAACGGTCCTCCCCTCCGGGGAGGAGACGTTTCAGGTATTTTGGTGCCACTAAATGGTCTGACTTGAGATTGTGCTTTTCTGATTTCCCAAGGAATGATTACTGTTTCCGTGGGAGGAGTTCCCCGGAATCTGCAGGATGCACAACAGAGAAGATTCATTCTGGCGTGGATTTGTACATTACATACTGTTTGCATTCTACTAAACTTAACAAACCTTGGTTTAATTATACTTGTTCTCGTGTTATCCGTTACGATGATGCTGCCTACAGAGACTACCGTACTCTTCAAACTCCAGAAACTCGTGTATCTTATATTTCATCCCGGAATCGTGCAAAATCTTTTATCCGCAAAACCAAAAACTCATTTCTCCGTTTAAAATGCAATAATCTCTCTAGTTCTTCTTCCTCACGCTCTTTCTGGCATTTTGGAAAAAATGTCAATTCTAACTTTGCTACTTCCTCTTTCTCTACTTTAGTATCTTCTGACGGTAAATTGACGTTTTGTCTTCCTCTAAAGTTGAAATTTTCATTCAAACATTTGCCTCTAATTCAACCTTAGACGAATCCGCAGCTATTCCTACTTCTTCAACCAACTCCAACTCAATAATTCTTAAAATTTTAATTTCTTCTAAAGATATCTTTTCTGTTCTCTCTGAGCTTAAACCATACTTATGGCTCTGATAGTATCCCTCTTGTGATTTTCAAAACTTGTTCCTCCGAGCTTGCAATGTACAGTCGTGAACAAAAGTTCGTTCCTATTAGGCTGGAAATAAATATTTATATAAAATGGGGATCATTTCAGGTTCAGCCAAAAACAGTTCAATTAAGCCCCTCTCAATGTTTTTATTGTCTTTTTATTCAAAATAGAGCTTTTATGGAATGATTTCCATTTTATATAAATATTTATTTCCAGCCTAATAGGAACGAACTTTTGTTCACGACTGTACATTGGTAAACTATTTCGTTTATATCTTTTTACTTTAATCTTCCCATCCTCCTGGGATATATATATATATATATATATATATATATATATATATATATATATATATATATATATATATATATATATATATATATATATATATATATATATATATATATATTATTTTTTTATTTTATTTTAGCATTCACCTTTCCCACTCTCGTGGGGTGGTGCCCGTCACAGTTCGCTCACACACACACACATTAAACTCTATCTCCCCTCCCCCTCACCATTACCCTCCATCTCACACTGTCCTCCGCGACTCTCCTACCTTCGTCCACATTCAAACCTCTCCCCCCAAATATATCCCTCACTCCATCCATACACCTCAACCTCGGCCCTCCCCTCCCCTTTCTTACCTCTATCTCGGATCTCATCACTCTACCCACCATCCTATTCTCATCTATTCTACACATATGCCCAAATCCTTTTAATATGCCCTCATCCGCTCTGCCCACTATTCCCCTCTTCCATCCAAACCTTTCTCTTATTATTTCATTCCTGATTCTATTTACCCTCCTTAACCACATATAAGCCCTCAATCCTTTCATTTCAAAAACTTCTAATCTTTTCCTAATCTGAGCATTCATCACCCATGTTTCACACCCATACATTGCAGATGGCAGACAAATACTCTCAAAAATTTCTTACCTTTATTTCCTTTGATATTCTCCCCTTCTTTCATACTTCCCTCAGTCACCCCATCACTTTCATTCCTTCAATCACTCTATTCTTTATTTCCCCATCTATTCCCCCTTTTCCCTCCACTGGCATTCCCAGATATTTAAACTCTTTTCTCCTTTAACTTCTCTCCCCATTCATCCCCTCTTATTGCCTCATCCCTGCCCCCAATCCTCATTACTATACTCTTTGTTGAGTTCACCCTTAATTCCTTCGACGCATATTTCCTCACACAATCCTTTACCAACATTCTCAGCTTCTCCCCAGATTCCGCAACTAACACCACATCATACGCAAGCAACAAGACACTTACCTACCATTCTCTCTCTCCACTCCACAACCTAATACCCTTCTCTTCCCTCTCCATCCCCCTAACAATACCATCCATTAACACATTAAACAACCACGGAGACATAGCACACCACTGCCTCAGTCCAACTCCAATATTAAACCATTCAGTCAGTTCCCTCCTCACCCTCACCCTCCCTCTACAGTTCTCATAAAATGATTTAATTCCATTCAATAATCTACCTCTCACTCCCCACTCCCTTAGAATCTAAAAAAATTTCCTCCTACAAACTCTATCATACGCCTTTTCCAAATCCATAAAGCATGCATACCCCACTCTATTTTTCTCAAGAAATTTCTCACCAATCATTCTCAGTGTAAACACCTGATTCACACATCCCCTACCTTCTCTAAAACCGCCCTGTTCCTTCCCCACTCTCTCTCATGTCAATTCTTTCACTTTTGCTACCAAAACTCTCCAATAAATTTTCCCTACTACACTCAAAAAGCTTATCCTCCTATAATTCTTACACACCATCTTATCCCCCTTCCCTTTATTTATCGGCACTATACAAGCATCATTCCACTCCTGAGGCACTTTCCCTTCTCCTCAACAAACATTAAACATTCTCACCAACCAGTCAACAATCACTCCCTCTCCCACCATTATCATCTCCTCATATATACCATCCATTCCTGTCGGCTTTCCCATCTTCACCTTTTCCACAGCTACTTTTACTTCCTCTCTACTAATAATCCTATCTTCTTCTAACAGCATCCTCTCATTTTCCTCCACCACTACCTCGCCTCCCACCCCGTAAATAAATCATTAAGTCTCTTCCATCTCTCCCCCACCTCCCTATCTCTTTTCACTACATCACTATCTTCCCCTCTCACTTATTCTCCCCCTCCTCTCTCCCTCTCCTCGCTTTATTTACCTCCTTCCAAAACATCTTACTCCTTTCCTTAAAATTCTCTGCCAATTTTCCATCTCACTCCTCTCCCACTCTCCGTTTTGCTCTCTTCACCTCCCTACACCTCTCCTTATACTCTTCCCAATCCCTACCCTCCTTCGTACTCAAAAACTTACAGAAAGCCTCCTTTTTCCTTTTAACTATATTCCCCAACTCTTCATTAAACCACTCACTCCCCTTTCTTCTACCATTACTTATTTTTTCACCCCACACACTTCTCGCAACCTCCACCAACGCTCCCTTTAGTTTACTCCCCTCTTCCTCCACCCCTTCCACTTCACTCCCCCTAACCTCCTCCCATTGCTCTCTTATTCTTCTTGTGTATTCATCTCTCTTCTCCTCATGTTCTAACCTCTCCACCCGTACAATTTCCACCAACCTCCCTCTCCCTCCCACTTTCTTCCAACCACCTTTAACTTTTATTTTCACCACTACCAAATAACGGTCCGAAATATCCATCGCAGCTCCCCTCAGCACGTTGACATCCAACAACCTACTCCTTCATTTCCAGCTCACACATTCATACCACTCACCGTGGTATTTTTATGATTTTCTTTCTTTTCAAACCACGCATTTCCAATCATAACAAACCTTACCACACACATTCCAACCATTTCAGTTCCGTTTTCATTTACCCCTTCCACTCCAAATGGTAATATTACCCTGTTCAACCTTCTTACATCCACCCTTGCATTTAAATCATTCAACAGGCAAACATGATCCCTACATCAAAATCTTCCACATACTCACTCAGACTCTCCCAAAATCTCTCTCTCTCTCTCTCTCTCTCTCTCTCTCTCTCTCTCTCTCTCTCTCTCTCTCTCTCCCTTTCAATTGCTCCTACTACTGCTGAATAAGCACAAATAAAAACCCAATACTCCCTTCTTAACCTTAATCTTACTCAAACTATTCTGGCCCCCATTCTGCCTCTCCCTTTTACACAACTCCACCTCTCATCTCTCATAACAATTGCTACACCCTCCCTTGCTCTCACCCTCTCATTCACTCCAGAGTACATCCCTTTATATTTCCCAAAGGCCAAATCCCCCTCTACTTTCAGTTTCTGTTAATGCTAGAATATCCAACCTCCCCTCC